>WSYH01000961.1:0-111674 GCA_036426205.1 Ascaphus truei | reverse complement strand
TGGTGCCTTTTTAAAAATGACTTTTGGATTTTCCGGTAAAATCTCACCCAAAAACTGTATCCGATTTAAGAAAATGCCAATGTTTCGCAGTATCTTTCAATGTTTTTTGCTTCTTTATTAAAAGTTGTAAGAAAAGCTGTCCAAAATATTATCTTTTTGTCATTAAAAGATTTTTTCTGAGATTCTAAAAGTTCTTTTCTTTGCAGGCTCTTTGCTTTAGTTAAGGCGTATCTAAAACCTCTTTGCATATTTTATATCCATAAAACATGAAGAATATATTGGCCCCAAGTGCTTGAGGAAATTAGGACCCGGACAGGAATGGCTGGCTTCAGAAATATTGCAGGCTTTTATGGATGTGCATCCTGTAAGGCCTGCCAACATAAATGAAGAAAAAACAGTTTTATTAGTTAAGAGCAAGAGTCATTTAAAATAAAACAAAATAAAATTGCTATACTGACTTTGTCTATGTCCTACAATGCCCATGCGGGCTTCAATACTAGGGAAAAAACCAGAGACCCATTCGTACCCGAATTGTTGAGCATAAGCAAAATAAGACGTGGATTTAACACAGCGTCTCAAAACATTATGCCAAATATCATTCTTCCAATCCAGATAGTCTCAGATATATTGCCATGAAAATGTTAAACAGCATTGGAGGGGACGAAGGAGAGAGTGGATTTAAGTAGAGGAGAAATGGATTGGATACATATAATTGAACACCTTATCCCTAATGGTCTCAACTCGGACTTGAGATTTTACCTTTCTTACATTCTTAAATTAAAACCCACTATTTGCACTTTAATACACTGAGTATATAACCCCTCTCACAACCCCTAACCCCCCCCCCATCGTTTAAGTTTCTACTGTATGTATCTATTGTTAATGTTTACATTTTACAAAAAAATGGTTTTTATGATTTTGAGATTAAATAATATATTTATATCTAGATGTTTAAAAGTTATAATTATATTTATTCATTTTTCAATTGATTATTTATTCATGATTTTTAGATTTTTTGTTCTAACTCACCTAGCCATATATAATTGTTTTTTAACTATTAATAATATACAACCATTAATGATCTCTTATTGTCTTTTCTCTCCCCTTGCCTTATGATGCTGCAAATCCCATTAATAGTATTTTATTCCACTTGCTGATTATTGAGTTTTAAATAATGTGACTGATTTATGTTTGTGTTCCAGTAATTGCATTTTGAAATTATTTAAGTTGTAATATGTATGTTGTAATGATTTAGATTGCATTAGCATAGGATTGGACCACTGTGTCTAGTGCCTATAGAGGCAAACCAGTGGGTTAATGAAGAGTTAATAGATATAATTGATTTACAAAAGTGCACCCCATGTAATTAATTGAGACCATATATAAGTATAACATCCACATGGATGCCATTATGCTCTGAGGAAGCTGTATGAGTAAGCAGCGAAACGGTAGAGCCTTCTTTGTGCTGCCGCCAACCAAGAGAGGAAGACGCGGACGCCAGAGTTCCTCTACAGCCCCTCTCCTAGCGCATCGCTATCCGATACCAGCGGAGCGGTCATCAGCGAGCAGAAGTGACGTCAGACGCCACTGTCAGCGGCGAGGCAGGAGATCTAAAGGAGTGTGGGAACATTTGCAGGCACAGGACCGTCGAAAAGATAATTTAGTGGTACAATCCGTTTGTGACTTTGTGAGTACATCTACCCATTTCTTTATATGACAAAAAAGCTAAGTTACAATCTACACCATTGGGCTGTTTTTGTCTCTTGCATGTATGATGTGAGCACTCTTCGCTGATTCAATTCTACTGCAAGATAACTACTGGGGCCATTAATACCTAAGAGAAGGAACCCATCACCACACTTTCTGCCAATTTGTCAGAACACTGCATGATTATTTCTACTGTGTTGTAAGTAGAAAACTCATCAAGAGCCAAGATTTCTTTTTCTAGCCAGCATTGTACCAATATACTGCACAATTATGTTTTTTTATATTTCTTTATTCACGTGTATTGTACACTGATTTGATCGCCCCTTCCCACCCCAACAACAAGACTGCATCTGTTGGAAATCCTCGCATATTTCCAGGAAAGGTTGAGAAGTATCTTTTCAGGTTACATTTTGTGTTTTACATATACTGTTAATTATTCGGTTATTTTATCATCTATGGTATTTGTGCGCCTTTTCAAATACTCGTTTGATTGCTATTGATTTGTGGGCTGCCTATTTATACCAGTTTTGTACACTTATTCTGAATTAGTATGATATCACGTCACCCAATTTTTGCTAACGACACTCCAGAAAAATCACAGTTTATTTCAAGATGTAGATAATTCACATAAACCGGTATCATATGATTATTAGAGGAGGAATTCACAAATTAGATAGATTATTGGTTTAAAGACACACTAAAAATGGGTTAGATTTAGTTTTAAAAAAAAATATTAATTGTAATAGATACCGAGGGGATTGAGAATTTGAAAAAGATCCCTCTTTTCAAATTTAGAAGATGAGGAATTTGTAAAAGTATGGTACGATATAATTGACAAATGTTCATTTTGATTGATGCAGGCAAATCAATCAACATAAAAAGAATATAAAAAAAATAGATTGGGAGGTTACAACTAAATTGAGGAAAAAATTGGCACATTAGAAGACACTGCAGAGTTTAAAACGAAAGATGAGATTGAAGAGGAAAATAGATATAATTAGAAATGATTTATACATTAACAAAACTAATAAATTCTTACGGATGAAGAAGACTATAAGAGAGGCGAACAACGAGATTGGAAAAGAAAACAGAATGCATATCAAATAGATAGGAAGTATGAGAACAGATATGGGTAATTTCTATTCTAGATTAGAAAAACCTCATTATACTAACACTTCATACGTAGGGAAATGGATAATGTTCCAATTCAGAATAAATCCTATCATCCCTATAGAGAAGTAAGAGAACAGAGATATACGGACACGAATCAGACCTCTGATTCACTACACTTGACATAATAGAACCATATTGGAAAATAAACCAGTAGATGAAGAGATAAAGTCGAGATATTGAATGTCAAAAGAAAGAGAGGAGAAGGGAAGAAAGAATTTTCAGAATAGAGGAGAGAGACGGAGAGAAAGGGAGAGGAAAGGGAGAAAGAAAGACAAAGAGAAAAGGAAGTTAGAATGAAGAAGAAAAAGAGAAACCCTTAGAGACAGGGACATCCATAGAAAAGAGAGCAACAGAGAGTAGGGATTTTGCCTACCATAGGAACAGCGAGAAGAGAACAGAGAGAAAAGAACAGAAAATAAGGAATATCAACAAGAGAAAGAGGCAAGAAGGGAAAAAAGAGATGAAAAGAGAAAGGGAAGAAAGAAAAAGGGAAAGAGATAGACATCTTTGGATAGACAACACAAACTAGTAGATCCGTTCACCATTGGGGCCATGGACCCATGCTTTTTTAGACATGGACAAAACACTAAGCGTTGGGAAATACCAAATACTTACTCACCCCCGAAAGAAAGGAGGGATCCGAATCCCTACCACAAAGAGAAAACACCAGAGAGGAGAAGAGAGAAGAGGAAGAAGGAATAGGGAAAGAATAAATAAAGAAACCTGCAATAACATAAAAGTATTTTTAATCTAAGTAAGGTTGATTTAACCAAACGCAACAAAATTTGATCTCTAAGGGATTATCTTTGCTCAAATGTAGGGCCCATAATATTTGAATTGTTTTTAGATGCGAATCGTTATCTGTAAACTTACCGTTAAGAGATCTTTCAGAGTAAGAATGTAGAATCCAGGTTACAGGGACCAAAGTGAGAAGTGGAACCTGAAGTCAGTAAATTTAAACATACGACACTAAGAAATAATCTTTATTTTATCCGACATACTACAAAGGGAAACATTTAGAGGTCTTTTATGATTAATTGTAAAAGATTTTGAGTCTCTTTCAAAACATATAAATCCAAGACAGAAATAACCTGACAAAGGAAGAGAGAATAGCTCTAAGAGGAAATCACAAACATAAGAACATAGTCATCAAACAGGCCGATAAAGGTGGAGGGACGTAATAATGAATAGAGAGGATTATATGATGGAAATTGATCGGCTACTACAGATGGAGAAACGTACAAAATTCTGAGAGAAAAATCCAACACGAAGAATTTAGTAGAGGACCTTAACATTTTATTAGAAAAGGGGAAAAATAGGATTTAACGGAACAAGAATATAAATTTTAAACATAAAACACCTCAGATACCGATCTTCTATATTTTACCCAAATACATAAATGTTTACAGAACCCACCAGGAAGGCGATAGTTCTGGAATTATTATCACTCACGTCCAATCTAGGCCTATATTGAAATTTCCTCAAGGATATGTGAAAGAAATGAACTCATATTTTGAAGGATATACTGACATTCTCAAAACTCTGGACACGTTGAATGGAAGAAAGAAAGACTATTCATTGGCAACGATTGATGTCAGTTCATTTACACATCTATAATACATAAATGGGCATTCAAGCGGTAGAATATTCCTAAGAAAAGATCCAGAGCTAGAAGATTTACAAAATCGTTTCTCTTAGAAAGTATTACTTTATATTAGAAAGAATTTCTTTATTTGATAATATATTCTAGTTAGAAATGTGGCACCGCATGGAACGAAGTTTGCCCCCAGTATGCCAATCTTTATGGGATATTGGGAGGACTGTAACATCTGGTCCAAGGCAAGCGGGGGGGAACGTTGTCCTATGGCGGCGCTACATGATTGACATTATTTAATATGGCAGGGAGATCAAGGGAGTTTAGAACAATTTATTTTAAATTTGAATCAAAACAATTTAAATCTAAAATTGTACACAAAACCATCAGTACAACTTCTATTGAATATCTTGATTTGGAAATATATATCGAAGAGAAGATTATTAAAACCAAAACCCATTTTAAAATGTCGATTGTAATAATTTCATTTAAGATTAGCTGCCACCAACATCAATGGATGGATGGGGTTCCTACAGCCAATATAGAAGAATACGAAGGAAACTGTACAGAAGAGAATATTAATGACCAATGCAAGATTTTTAGAGAAACGTTTTATGGAGAAAAAAATTATGCAAAGAGGTTTTAGATACGGCCTTAACTAAAGCAAAGAGCCTACAAAGAAAGAACTTTTAGAATCTCAGAAAAAATCTTTAATGGACAAAAAAGATAATATTTATGAGACAGCTTTCTTACAAACTTTAATAAAGAAGCACAAACATTGAAAGATACTGCGAAAACATTGGCATGTTCTTAAATCGGATACAGTTTTGGGTGAGATTTTACCGGAAAATCCAAAAGTCATTTTTAAAAGGCACAAAACATGAAGAATATATTGGCCCAAGTGCTTGAGGAAATTAGACACAGACAGGAATGGCTTGGCTTCAGAATATGCAGGCTTTATGGATGTGACACTGTAAGGCCTGCCAAATAAAATGAAAAGAAAAAAAAGTTTTATTAGTTATAAGAGCAAAGAGTCATTTAAAAAAAAACAATACATAATTGCTATACTGACTTTGTCATTTATGCTACAATGCCCATGCGGGCTTCAATACGTAGGAAAACACGAGACCCATTCGTACCGCAGTTGAGCATTTAAAGCAATAAGACGTGGTATTTAACACACAGCGTTAAAAACATTATGCAAATATCATTCTTCCAATCCAGATAGTCTAGATATATTGCCATTGAAAATGTTAAACAGCATTGGAGGGGACGAAGTAGAGAGGTGGATTTAAGTAAGAGAGAAATGTATTGGATACATAAATTGAACACACTTATCCCAATGGTCTCAACTCGGACTTTGAGATTTTACCTTTCTTACATTCTTAAATAAAACCCACTATTTGCACTTTAAATACCATGAGTATATAACCCCTCTCAACACCCTAATCCCCCCCCCCCATCGTTTTAAGTTTCTACTGTATGTATCTATTGGTTAATGTTTACATTTTTACAAAAAAATGGTTTTATGAATTTTGAGATTTAAATATATTTTATATATAGATGTTTTAAAGTTATATTATATTTAATTCATTTTTCAATTGTTATTTATTCATGTTTAGATTTTTGTTTAATCACCTAGCCATCTATTAATGTTTTTTAACTTATAATATACAACCATTATGCATCTCTTATTGTCTTTTCTTCCGCCTTATGATGCTGCAATCCATTAAATAGTATTTATTCCACTTGCTGATTATTGAGTTTTAAATAATGTGACTGATTTATTGTGTGGTCCAGTAATTTGTCATTTTGAAAATTTGTAAAGTTGTAATTTGTAATATGTATGTTGTAATGATTTAGATTGCATTAGCATAGGATTTGGACACGGTGTCTATGTGCCTAATAGAGGCAAACCAGTGGGTTAATGAAGAGTTAATAGTATTATAATTGATTTACAAAGTGACCCAATTTAATTAATTGAGACCATATATAAGTATAACATCCACATGGGACGCCATTATGCTCCTGAGGAAGCTGTATGAGTAAGCAGCGAAACGCGTAGAGCCTTCTTGTGCTGCAGCCAACCAAGAGAGGAAGACGCCGGACGCCAGAGTTCCTTCACAGCACCTCTCCTAGGCATCGCTATCCCGATACAGCGGTGCGTCATCCGCGAGCAGAGTGACGTCAGACCGCACTGTCAGCCGGCGAGGCAGGAGATCTAAGGAGTGTGGGAACATTTGCAGGCACCGACCGTCGAAACGAAGATACTTTTACTGTATGTGTACAATCCGTTGACTTTTGGAGTACATCTACCCTTTCTTTATATGACATAAACAAGTAGTTACATCTCACCATGGGCTGTTTTGTCTCTTTGCATGTATGAGGTGAGCACTACTTCTGCTGATTCAATTCTACTGAAGATATCTACATGGGGCCATTAATACCTTAAGAGAAGGAAACCATCACCACACTTTCTGCAATTTGTCAGAAAACATGCTGATTATTTTACTGTTGTAAGTAGAAAATCCTCAAGAGCCAAGATTTTCATCTAGCCAGCATGTACCAATAGTACTGCAAACATATGTTTTTTTTATATTTTCTTTATTCACATGTATTGTACCTGATTTGATGCTCCCTTCCCACCCATTATCATAGTCATCACAAAGTGGGGACTATGGTACTTACCGACCCCTCACAGTAAATTCCTCCCAGTGTTAACAGAATGCTACAAAAAATGCCATAAATGTTATGCAAGACATGCGTAACGTAACATTGAGCTGGTAAACATACGTAATGCTATAACAGTGGTGTGCAGCTGATTGGGCACATTGAATTGTCACGAGCACGCCAGACATAGCCTAATAGTTGTCTGTAATGATAGTACATGTTGTAAAACTGGTTAATTTATGACCATACAGTATTAAATCACACTTAAATGTAATTAACAATTTTACATATACACAGCTAAAACCATGACCAGTCATAAAACAAATTGTGGCAGAGATATGCCGAGCTGTGTTAGCATCAGGCGCTTAAAAGGACCCAGAACATGTAAGAAAATATTTGGGACATTAAACATCGACTGAAGAGGAAGATGTCACTGGCCGAACGCATCGCATGTGGGACAGGAGGCGAACCTCCAGCATCAATGAATTTAAACTCATACGAGGAAAAGAGGTATTCAATCATGACTCACCGCCTATTTTTGGAATTCAGACCAAAAAATGGAGCTGGACCTCCGGTTTTCCAATGCTGACAATCATGTATAGGTTATAGCATATAATAAGCCAATGTTCAGGCACAACGAAGGAAGTGGTCCCAATGCAGGTTTATATGACAATAAGAGTATATGGAATGGGGTGGTATAAGGTAAAATACACTGACCGGGGGCCAAAAATCAAATAGGTACTAGAGGTGCAAAATGATCGACCTCCGCCACACCAATTGGAACCTCAATTAGACCCAAATGAAAGCTGCCCTTAACCGGTAAGTACCCTGCCACCCCAACAGCTGAGCTGTATAGAAGAAGCACCCGTAACCTGTAACTGTAGGTTGTGCTGCTGTCGGCATCGGGGTGCTGTAGCTGATCCTGGAAAGAAGGCAGGGCGATCCTGCGCAAGGCTCTAACGGGAGCCGCTACTGCTCTGCTGCCTGGCGGTCACGCAACTCCCCCGGTCTGTCGAGTGGAAATGACGTCACTCAGCTGCGCTTGCTGATGACCCGGTCACGATGCGCTGCGGCATGTAGTAAGTCTAAACCAGCGTCTCAGACTCCCACAGCTGCGTTCTCTCGGGTGACCAGCATACAGTGCGCTCGGCGCACAGATCTTCGGATAACCACCTCTGCTGGGTAGTAGTAGTAGAACACCTGCTAGGGTATTGAGACCTTGTGGTGCTCCATATCAGATGATTAGGCAAAAAAAAAAGTAATGAATGGTCACACTCCTCCGCACCAAAACACGCTTGAAAGATTAAAAAATAACTTTTATTACAAAAAAAGGTTGGACACGTGGAGAGACCACTCTGACGCGTTTCATCCCGACATGGACTTTATCAAAGAGTAAAATCTCTTGATAGCAGACCATATATAGGAGTAACCAGAGTTTGATTGGATGGCTAACATCAGACTCAGCAGATACAGGTAATCACATTAAGATGGAAACATATGAATTAATGTCAAAGTAACAGAATGGTCTGTAAAGAAAAGACCAAACTATTACATACCTAATTATATGCAAAACAACATATTAAAAACAAATTTAAAAACAAACAAAGCAAGATGTCCAGCATAAAATACAATCAATAAACAATTAATCAGGAGTAAACTCAATGAGTGAATATAGACAACGACTGAAACATGGATAGATACCATTTAATGCAATAAACTTCAAAATCAATAAATGTTCAATTTAAATAGTAAACTGAACAAAAAACTATAATCAATCATAAATAATACCAATATCGCTCTCTCACATCCTTCAATTATGCAGGAAATTATTTTAATCTCCAATCGGAATTAATTCAAAGGGATGGAGGTGCTGGAGCGTATATCCAGTTACTTTTTTATTTTATGATTCTCCCTATTACCAGCCTGGGGGGATGGGTATATGTTCAATGGCAGAAAAGGAGAAGTTCCCATTCCTCCTGTGGGGCATGGGAGAAATGTCTGGATACAGGATGGATAAGATTTCTTTTTAATTAAACGTGCATGTTCAGCTATGCGTAGTTTTAAGAGACTAATTGTGCGGCCTACATATCTCTTGGCCACATGCATAATGAGAAACATACAGTACACAACATAGCTGTGTTGCGATTCAAAAAATCTTTATATAAGTGTTTTTTAACACCGTCTGAACTGTAATAAACTAGCAGGTGCAGCATATGACACATAGAACAATTGGCACAACGAAAAAGCCTTTTGGGGTCGTTGTAATGGTTGAACAACTTGATTAGAGACAAAAAGACTAGGCGAAAAGATGGGCGGCCAAAGTTTTTGCTTTGCGAAAAGTAAATAGGTCCTTTCTTAATGAAGAACCAATATCTTCATCTAATAGCAGTGTTAGCCAGTGTTTTAGTATAATACTTGAAATTTGTGATGATTGTGAACTATAAGTAGTTATGAAAAATGGGCCCGTGAAGCATTATTTGATGTTAGCTTCCTTTATTGGACCTAGATCCAGTCTTATGAAAAAGAACAATCTATCTGTAGAACAACTTTCTCAAAAGCTGCTTTAACATCCTTAGTAGAATAGCCCCTGGCTATAAACTGTCAAACATTTCTTTAGATCTTAACAGGAAAATGTCATTATAGAACAAAGTCTCTTCAATCTCATGAATTGAGATCCAGGAATATTCCTAATCAATGAACGGGGATGACAACTCCGTGCATTGAGAAGCATATTACGGATCTTTTTGCGATAAAATCAGTCTGGACATTCATATCACTGTCAATGTACAGGGTCCAGTCTAAATAGTGATAAAATTAATATTGTGCTCAAAGTGAATTTAATATTATAATCGTTAGTGTTAAGTATTTAACAAAGGACAATAAAGAGTGCTCATCCCCCTTCCAAATCAAAATCGATCGTCAATATATCTCTTAAAAAAGACGATATACTGACAGAAAAGGATTGTTAATGGATGTAAATAAAATGTGACTCCCCAAAAAACCCATAAACAAATTAGCAAATGACGGTGCAAAATTGTGCCCATAGCGGTGCCCAATTTTTGTAAATAAAAACCGTGAATCAAATAGAAAATAATTGGCGTGGGTAAAATAATATTGATTCTTGTATAAACGTGCAATGTGAAATAGTAAAGTGGGATAAATCTAAAATGTGTCGTACAGCTTTAAGACTGTGCTTATGCTCGATAATGGAATACAGGAGGTCACATTCAATGTGACAAAACTGTATTCTTTTTGCCATTTTGAGATCCTGTTGATTGGAATGAGATCTGCCGTATCCCTAATGTAGGATGGAAGTTGAAGCACCAGGGGCTGCAGAAATTTGCCACATACCGCGACTAGCCCATCTCCCAAAGATCCAATACTGAATATGGGTCGTCCCCGAGGATCAAGTAGCGACTTATGGATCTTTGGGAGATGGTGGAATACAGGAATCACGGGATGCGGACAATTGAAAAATTCACATTCTTGAGACTAATAACATTGCGAATCCTACCTAAGGACAATAATTCAGTCAATCCGAAGAATACAAAAAGTGTAGGATCCTCTTTAAGAACCTGATAAGCTTGGGGTTTTGTAACTGTCTAAGTGGCACTCTTTTATATTGGTCTGAAGACAGTACAACAAGGGCACCCCCCTTATCCGCTTTCTTGACCACAACATTACAATTTTTCTTAATTTGTTCAATTTGTTGTACTCGGTGTAGGTCAAGTTCCCGGATTTAATATTGGAGAATGAGAAGCCCTTTGAAAGTAACTTTAGATCCGTTCAACTAAACCTTTAAAGGTGGTATAGAAGGGCCCCTGTAGTAATAAGGACAGAACATGGATTTTTTCGGATAGCCAGAATCTATAGAGCCAAAAAAAGTTTGATTATGTGTAGTTACGACTCCCCTTGAGACTCTAGGTAAAGCATCCAAATCAGAAATGACACAATTTTCTTGAAAATGAAACAAACTGGAAATTCTGTGAGGGTGCAAACTTATCCCTTATTCAAGAGAGTTAATTGTTCCAAGGAAGATCTATCCCTGATAATTAATACATTATCAGGGGACTCACTCGTACTTCTTCCTCTTGGATCTCCCTCGGCTTTCGTCGTTTCCTTTTTGACCTTCGTTTCTACCCGGCCTTTGGGATTTGACCGTTAAAAAAGCAGAGGAAGGTTGACTGATGATTTAGAAACCCTTGGTTGAAAGGTAGAGGTAGAAGTCTATCCTCATAGTTAGTAGCTCCCCTATCATCTCGTGAATGCCCAGTACATCTCAAAGGACACAGATTGAGATCTAGTCTCGTAGTCAGAAATATCTGATTCAAAGTAGACGTCTCCACTTGTGTGCTTTAAATAGATTATTGGATTCTTTTTAAACCAATTTTTAGATTGTTGTTGTTTACCCCTGGTGTACTAGATTGGTGAGCTTCTAACAACTTGTGGTTTTTGCCAACAATATATTTGACTTTTGGTATATCAATACGGTCTCTCTCAAATTTGAATGTTTCTTTCGCTAATGATTTTTAATTGATTTACATTGGCTGAGGAGTTTTGTCATTTTTTATAAAATGGTTCCATTTAGAAAAATGGTTTCAATTTATTTTGCAGGTTTGCTATTCTTCCATAAGTTTTGATTTCTCAGATGTTTCTGTTGGATAATGAGCCCATGAGCTGTTTAGAGCATGCATCAAGAAATCTAAACCAATCTTGCTCAAATTACTACTCAAAAAAACAAATGAGGGCACCTTTTCACACGCAATCCCCTGGGATTCTATTACACCTTATGTAGTTCTCCAGTGAGGTGATATCCCACCAGAGTTTAATTCTAACAAGAAGTTCTCCAATTTGACAAAATGGTGGTGTCAAATCTGATGGCTCTCCTAATAATTCAAACACCCCCATCAAAAGATGGGCGTTTTCTTAGAACGTCTAGTATTATCCCCGCAAGAAAAAAACTAAAGTGTATCAACATCATCTACAAGTAAATGTTCTCTTCATTTAAATATCCATGATAAATAATGAATAATAAATTCAGTAAATAACTGAAACAAACAAAAAATCAAAAAATAAAGAAAAAATATGTGTTAGTAGTCCTGTTCAAATGATTATAGCCAGAAAAAATAAATTAAGATTGATCTTCGGTGGAAAAAGTTCCAATATATAGTCCATTAAATACACAAAAATGAACCTTATTGAAACAGAAACATGATGAGCAAAATGGAAAAAACAGTCTAAATCCAGACAAAAAAAGGGAGCATGACCTCCGGTGTTCCAATGTGACAATCATGTATAGGTATATAGGCATATAAAAGCCAATGTTCAGGCACACGAGAGAAAGAGTGATCCCAATGAGTTTATATGACAATATAAGAGTATATGGATATGGGATGGCTATAAGGTATACTACACTGACCGGGGGCCAAAAAATCAAATAGGTACCGAGGAAGCAAAATGATCTGACCTCCGCCACACCAATTGGAACCTCAATTATGACCCAAATGAAAAGCTGCCCTAACGGTAATTACCCTGCCACCCCAACAGTGGCTGTATAGAGAAAGCCACCATAACCTGTTACTGTAGGTGTGCTGCTGTCGGCATCGGGGAAGCTGTAGCTGAACTGGAAAGGCAGGGCGATCTGCGCAAGGCTCTAACGGATGCTGCTACTGCTCTGCTGCCTGGCGGTCATTGCCAATCCCCGGTCCCGTCGATGGAAATGACGTCACTCAGCTGCACTTGTCTGATGACCCGGTCACGATGCGCTGCGCCATTGTAGTACGTCTAACCCCGCGTCTCAGACTCCCACAGCGTGCGTTCTCTCCGGGTGACCAGCATACACGTGCCACCGGGCACAGATCTTGGGATCCGCCTTGCTGGGTAGTAGTAACACCTGCTAGTGTATTGAGACCTTGTGTGCTCCATATCAGAGATTAGGCAAAATAAAAGTAATGAATGGTCACTACTCTCCGCACCAAACACGCTTGAAATTAAAAAATAACTTTATTTACAAAAAAAGTTGGACATCGTGGAAGAGACCACTCTGACGGTTTCATCCCGACAGGGACTTTATCAAGAGTACAATCTCTTGATAGCAGACACAATTATATAGGAGTACCAGAGTTTGATGGGTGGCTAAAATCAGACTCAGCAGATACAGATATCACATTAAGATGGAACATATGCAATTATGTCAAAGTAACAGAATGGTCTGTAAAGAAAAGACCAAACAATTACATACCTAATTATATGCAAACAAACATATTAAAAACCAATTTAAAAACAAAAGCAAGATGTCCAGCATCAGGGGCCTGCAATTTGTCTCATACCACATAGCCCATCTCCAAAGATCCATACTCGCCACTATGGATCGTCCCGGAGGATCAAGTAGCGACTTATGGATCTTTGGGAGATGTGGAATTGTCATCCCCGTTCATTGATTAGGAAATTTCCTGGATCCTCAATTCATGAGATTGAAGAGACTTTGTTCTAATAATGACATTTTCCTGCCTTATGATCTAAAGAAATGTTCGACAGTTATAGCCAGGGGCTATTCTACTAAGAATGTTAACAGCAGCTTTGAGAAAGCTGATTCACAAGATAGAGATGTTCTTTTTCATAAGACGGGATCTAGGTCCAATAAAAGGAAGCTAACATCAAATATGCTTCACAGAGCCCATTTTTCATAACTACTTATAGTTCACAATCATCACAAAATTTCAAGTATTATCATCTAAACACTAGCATACACTGCTATTAGATGAAGATATTGGTTCTTCATTAAAGAAAGGAACTAGATTTACTTTTCGCAAAGCAAAAACTTTGGCCGCCCATCTTTCGCCAGTCTTTTGACTCTAAGTCAAGTCGTTTAACAAAATTAACAACGATCCAAAAGGCTTTTTCAGTGTGCACATTGTTCTATGTGTCATATGCTGCACCTGCTAAGTTTATTACTGGTTCAGACGTGTGTTAAAAAACATTATATTAAAGATTTTTTGAACTGCAACACAAGCTATTGTTGTGTATGTTCTCATATGTGCCATGTTGCCAGAGATATGTAGGCCGCACAATTACTGTAGATCTTTAAAACTACGCATAGCTGAACATGACACGTTTTAATTAAAAAGAAAGATCTATAATCCTGTATCCAGCATTCTCCCAATGCCCCCAGGAGGAATTGGGAACTTCTCCTTTTAAAAAAGAAATGTACTGGAGTATACACTCTCGGCATCTCCATCCCTTTGGAATTAATTCCGATTGGGAGTTTAAAACATTTCCGCATATTGAAGGAATGGAGAGTGGCGATATTGGTATTATTATGATGTGTATATATGTTATTTGCTTCAGTTACTAATTTAAATGAACATTTATTGATTTTGAAGTTATTGCACAGACGAGTATCCCGGGTATTGAGTGTAACCACAATTTGGCATTATATCAACAATGCGTTCTCCTTTGGTGGGGGACAGTATAGACAAACAAAACAGCGAACAGCCGTACAGGAACATTAGCCCCTAATACCCTTAAGGCCAACCGACGAGACGGGTCTCCTTCCCTTTCCTACCTCAGTTCCCCCCCCCCCCCACCCGTCACCTCCCCTCCCTTCCCTCGTAGGGTTTTTTTTTTTTTTTTTTTTTATGCAGATTTGACCTGGATTGTTATTACTTTTATTATTTCTCTTACTATATGATTTACTTATAGCCGTTATGGCGCGTAAGGAGGGACCGAAAGCTGTACGATTCTGTCAATCTCCACACTATTGCGTACGAACGTCTTCATGGTGGGTATATGTATACCAGTAGACACATGCTGTCATTCTTAAAAACTCATTTGATAGATTGTATATTGGTGTAGTGCCTTTTCCAAATAAAAATACAAGTTATAAAAAAAAAAAGGCTACTTCATGAAAATTTTAAGCAAAGACTATTGTGGAGGAATTGTGGCGCTATTTTACAATTACGATCACTTTAATGAAAATCGTGCGAGACTCCATTAATGGAATTTTGCGGCATACAAGTCATCGGCACCTGGAATGGACAATCTGCTGCGGATCGAATGCGCATGTGATTGGTAGTTCGTCCGCTAAAATGGATTCATTTCTGACTTCGTCATTGTTTGTAAATGTATTCAAAATGGTTTTAATGTACAGTACACGGAAATGTTTTTTTTACTTACAATATCCCCCCATAAAAATAAGTTGATTGGTGTAGATTGTATCATACTATCAATTTTTACTGTACCGTGGACCACATTAATATTTTTTACTTACTTCACCCACCAATAAAATAAATTGCTGCCTTGTTTTAAATTATACCTGTATGTTTTATGTATTACGTGGGACACCGTTAATGTCTTTTTCTTACTGCGCCCCCCTGTAAAAATGTAGTGTAATTACACTCTCATGAGGCCTACTGTACAGTTCTGTACGATACTGTAGGGCATGCGCATTACAGTAATCAAAAACAGTATTAAAACGCATGATTGGTATTGATTATTTTTCACAGTAGACACACACAAACTTGTACTGGAATACAATACAGACAGAATAAATTCATACTTTCTTATTTTGTGGTGTTTATGACAGCATGTATGAAAAAAGTATGTAAACAAAGTATTAAAAAGTTATGTAAAAAAAGCTCAGCTTATATACTAATCAAATTAAAAATGGCACTGATTCGATTCGGCAGTGTGAAAAGCATCGTTTACAAAAACCGCGATATTATCACGAATCCTCCATTTGCCTTCTGTTATCAGCCGATGAAAGTTTACTGTTTATGAGGAGAAAATAAAGTATTACTGTAGGTTAGTCACAAAACTAGTCTCAGCCCCTAAAGAAGTCCCACAGTCATCTCCCCGCAGAGCTCCTTGGTCGTCCCAACCAATTATTTTTCTGTGGGGGGGCGTCATCTTGTTACATACCGCATTGCAGCCCAGGACTGTGATAGGACGCATATGTGTTTCAAACAAGGATCCAATGAGCATGAGCTAATGTCCACCAATTGTTCAATATCTACTGTAAGAAGCTGCTCAGCCAATGATATTGAGGACTAATTGGGACGAATTGTGCTAAAAAGAAATAGAACTACTGTTAAATAACCATAGCAAAGTGATTGATTTACAGGAGAAGAATCGCTAATGTGCAATTGATATTGATATGTAAAAAAAGAATTACTGTAAAATACTACCGGCAGCTGTACCCACACATAGACGTTGCCAATCGGTTGGCGACCGCAGCCAACTACCAGTCCCATATCTGATAACATTTAGTTGGACAGGTGGACCGCGGGGCCCCTAAACACTGTAGTTGACTAGCATGAAGCTGAAATCGGTTGCGTACTGCAAGCTTGTCTGGGTTCTGTATGTGCAATCCGGCCCAGGCGCAGGTTACAGGCAGGGACAGATAGCAGGGGTTACCAGTCAGCAGGTTTTCACTGAAGGTCGGGACCATATTGGGAAGACGGTGCTGGCGTGGCGCATTGCTTGCCTGGGACTGATGATTCTAGTTGTGTTTTACCATGAACTCTCGACCTTGTGAGTTCTCCATGATCAAAGATACTGAAAAATTCTGGCGCAACACACCAATACCCTCTTCGTCTACACCGGACGGGTGCGGGGATCAATACGAAAAAAAAATAACACGGATTCGGATCCATACTTTCTTTCTGATCGCAGTTCCACAGCACGAGCATTTGGAGTAAAAAGTTGTACAAAGTCATTAAGTGTCGATTAAAAAATGATAAATTTGGACCAAGCTGTGGCCAATTTATCATCTGTTTTATTATCACAGCAATAATTAAATAAGCGACGTTAGTCGGTGTTTTTGAACACGGACCTTGCATGGCTGCACTCTTCTGAACATCCAGGACATTACTGTAAATATGTACGGGCAGCTATACCACCATAGACGTGTTGCCACATTGGTTGGCAGCACGGCCCCTTGCCAGTACCCGTAGGTCTTGATATTACACGTAGTTGACAGGTGAAGCGGCCGTAACCTGTAGTTGAAGCTCTATGAAGCTGGAAATCGTTTTGTTTGTTTCATACAACGTGTGCGATCTGTATGTGATATGCCTGCGCAGGCTGCAGGTATCCAGCGGGGGACGGGAGGAACAGATAGCAAGGGTTGCCAGTACACAGGTTTTCACTGCGGTCGCATGTTATTGGACAGGCCGGTGCTGGCGCTCGGCACTGTTCCATGCGGCCTGGACAGACAATTTCTTAATTGGTTTTACCAGACTTTGCCTTTTGAAGTCATCCGATCAAAGACAAGGAAAAATCTAGGTGCAAACACCACCACTACCCTCTCTGACTCCGGGTGCAGGATAAATACGAAAAAAACAATATCGATACATACAATTCTGTTCCTTTATTGCGCTTCCACTACGAGCATCTGGTAAAAAATTGTAAAAGTCATAATGCGATAAAAATATCATAAATTTGACCAACGTGTGGCCATTCTTATCATCATGCTGCATTTAATTGCGACAATATTTAAATAAGTCGTTCGGTTATGGGGGCTTTTGAACACCATAGCTGTGTGGTATACTCAATCTCAGAACTCTGAACAATACTGTAGACACCAGACATGCCCCATTTAGTTTTAATATGAAAAGCCCCAAATGCTTGTACAGTAACAGGGAGTAAGACTTGTTCAAGTATGTGCTTTAATCTAGCAGTGTGGTGGTTAATGCTGGTAGTCAATTAATAAACCCACCCCTGATTTAGATTGCTTCCAAAGCCTTTTCTGTTTGAGCAGAAGGCGAACTCCTTAGTCACGTTTAGCTTGAACTTGAGACAGAGAGAGGTACTGAAGTTCTCCAGGACGAGCGGAGATGACCGAGGGAGAAACAGATCTCGGGAGCTGGACCATGTCCTTGGCTACTGCCAGAAGGACAGAGCAGTTTGCTCCAAGACACAGGGGAAATGTCTAAACTGATGAATGTGACAAAACCCTGAAGGAAAACCTGGTAGCCGATAACAAAGGGACAGAGAAGATTCCCCTCCAAATACAAGGAAGCACAGATACAGATCTTTATTACAAGGGACTTTTTATATCTGTTCATTTCATGCTATGTGTTGGGGCTGGGAGGGGACAGCTTAAATAAGGGAGTTGTGAATTGACATATTATGTCACTAGAACCCACCCCAAGTGAATAGAAAGCTTGTGGTTTCCCTTGTTGGTGGTTTCCTGGATGTTAAGGAAAAGGCACAATAAAGCCTCGGATTTAATCTTCACCTTATAAAGTCTTGCTAATTGTGTACCTCTTGTGAACGTCCCTCTACCATATGGTGGTCGAGTGGGATGAGAGCGTCTTGAGTTTAGAAAAGGACCGGAGATTTTTCTGTGATATTGTTTAATGCTTTTGACTAAAACAAACTGAGCAAGCTTAAAAAAAACAAAAACAAAACTCTCAGAAAGCAGAGACCAGAATTAAAGGATACATCACCACTGCACTGAAACCCAATCCCAAGAGGACAGAGAGGCTGATGATGCAGCTAACCTATTTGCCTATCACAAAGTGTAATATGGATTAGAAATAGGGGTTTGCCTTCAGCCATAGTCAGGGTCTTCAAGAAGTGAGCCAGCCATTAAAAGAGATAGGTGTGTGTGTTCAAAAGTTCGCTGAAAGCAGTGAATACAGATGGTGACCCACGAGCGTGTTACTGATTTTGCAAATAAGGTTGCCACACCGCAAGGGGCTACCTACTGTGAGAATGATATATGCAGAAAAAATGTGAGAATTGATACAAGACTGGTGCTGAAAGCAGGAGGGAATTTTAGGCAAACAAATGCTTGAGGAGTAAAATTGCCTAGAGGGGGAAAAAAGGGATTGCTGAACATGTGTAAAAGGTATATTTCAAGCAATGTGCGAGAGTGTGACGTCACCCTGCCGGGAATGAAACGAAATGTTTTTTTTTCTGCAAGTAAAAAAGTCTGCCTATATATTATCTTGGAGCAAAACCGAGCACCCAAAATGTGGAAGTGTGAATGCCATTAATACCCAAAGATGAGCACTGAACATTAGCTGAACTCAAGCAGAAAGAAAACCAAATTCTGTTGCTCGAAGCGGGGAAGGGATCTGAAACCTAGCAAGTAAATGGTGTTTGTAAAGTAAAACAGAAGTTTTTACCTAGCACAAACCATCAGCATACCCTACATGGAGATACAACTAGCAGTAAATGGTTTGTAAGAGCAAATAACATTTTTACCTAGCAACTGCACATCGTTTGTATACTGACTAAAGAGAAAATGAAATGGCAAGATGACGAATTGTAAACAAAAAATTACCAGAAAAAGAAAAGACACGATCCAGAAGATGCCGGTGAGGCTAACGACCCTTACCAAGAAAAATATGCCCACCTGTAGGACTACCACAATTGGGGTGTGCGGTTATAGCAACTCCAGTGGCAACAGCTGCAATAGGGCCGACCTGAGGGTCAGAGCAAGCAAGAAAATTCAACCTGATAGCCTAAAATGGGAGGACAAGTGGCAGCGTTCCGGTAAGTGAATCCCTACCCAACGGAGCAGAGTGGCCCCTTCCAGTCCAAAAACAGACGGAGGACAATTTTTACGGCGGGAAGACAAGAAACCGAGTCACACCCACAAAACACCCACCAAGCATGGTGGGGGAGGGGCGGTGCATGTGAACTCGGCACGAACAGAAAAGACACTCCCTTGCGATGACGGAATATGATCAGCAGGAGACAGAGAGCGGGAGCAGTGTGGATCATCGAAATTTCCGCAGCTATTACAGTTACAAGAAAAGCTGGGTGGATCCAGTGACGCTGCTAAAATTTCAAATAAAGGAGGACCCAGTATTCCTGATGGGACGGAGTCATAACAAAAACAAAAAGGCAGAGGGAAAAAGAAACCAAAAACGGTTCTTCAATACGTGGAAGGAACCAGACAACGTCCGCAGATCCTGTGGATTGAAAAGGGAGATCCGAGGTGCCCTTCCCAGCCTAAGAGGAAAATGGAGAAAGAATTTGTCCCGCGGATAACGAATATAAGCCAGGGCCCAAGCAGACAGAATCGTGTGGACACAAAGAAGCTGTCTGTCGGTGCCAAGAGATAAGGAACCCTAAACAAGTCATTCCAAGGGAGCGGAGTCGGAACCGTGTATGGACGATCCCTTGCCCCAGCCCGAAGCGCCCTAAAATTGCCAGGTGTGAAGTGATCTACTTCGAGAAACAATGAAACTGCGAGAGCAGATTAATACTGTGAGCTACAGATGACGGTGCTCGCAATACACTCTGCAAATCTGGTGGAAGAATTGACGAGCTCAAGACTGTAGATAATACGCCAAATGCTACTATTGTCTAATTTCCTCAAAGCACTTGGGGCCAATATATTCTTCATGTTTTGTGCCTTTTTAAAAATGACTTTTGGATTTTCCGGTAAAATCTCACCCAAAACTGTATCCGATTTAAGAACATGCCAATGTTTTCGCAGTATCTTTCCAATGTTTTTTGCTTCTTTATTAAAAGTTGTAAGAAAAGCTGTCTCATAAATATTATCTTTTTTGTCATTAAAAGATTTTTTCTGAGATTCTAAAAGTTCTTTTCTTTGTAGGCTCTTTGCTTTAGTTAAGGCCGTATCTAAAACCTCTTTGCTATATTCTAAACCTCTTTGCATATTTTATATCCATAAAACATGAAGAATATATTGGCCCCAAGTGCTTGAGGAAATTAGGACCCGGACAGGAATGGCTGGCTTCAGAAATATTGCAGGCTTTTATGGATGTGCATCCTGTAAGGCCTGCCAACATAAATGAAGAAAAAACAGTTTTATTAGTTAAGAGCAAGAGTCATTTAAAATAAAACAAAATAAAATTGCTATACTGACTTTGTCTATGTCCTACAATGCCCATGCGGGCTTCAATACTAGGGAAAAAACCAGAGACCCATTCGTACCCGAATTGTTGAGCATAAGCAAAATAAGACGTGGATTTAACACAGCGTCTCAAACATTATGCCAAATTCATTCTTCCAATCCAGATAGTCTCAGATATATTGCCATGAATGTTAAACAGCATTGGAGGGACGAAGGAGAGGTGGATTTAAGTAGAGGAGAAATGGATTGGATACTATAATTGAAACACTTATCCCTAATGGTCTAACTCGGACTTTGAGATTTTACCTTTCTTACATTCTTAAATTAAAACCCACTATTTGCACTTTAAGTACACTGAGTATATAACCCCTCTCACAACCCCTAATCCCCCCCCCCATCGTTTTAAGTTTCTACTGTATGTATCTATTGGTTAATGTTAATTTTACAAAAAATGGTTTTTATGATTTTGAGATTAAATTTAATATATTTATATCTAGATGTTTAAAGTTATAATTATATTTAATTCATTTTTCAATTGATTATTTATTCATGATTTTTAGATTTTTTGTTCTACTCACCTAGCCATATATAATTGTTTTTTAACTATTAATAATATACAACCATTAATGATCTCTTATTGTCTTTTCTCTCCCCTTGCCTTATGTGCTGCAAATCCCATTAAATAGTATTTTATTCCACTTGCTGATTATTGAGTTTTAAATAATGTGACTGATTTATGTTTGTGTTCCAGTAATTGCATTTTGAAATTATTAAGTTGTAAATGTATGTTGTAATGATTTAGATTGCATTAGCATAGGATTGGACCACTGTGTCTAGTGCCTATAGAGGCAAACCAGTGGGTTAATGAAGAGTTAATAGATATAATTGATTTACAAAAGTGCACCCACATGTAATTAATTGAGACCATATGATAAGTATAACATCCACATGGATGCCATTATGCTCTGAGGAAGCGTATGAGTAAGCAGCGAAACGGTAGAGCCTTCTTTGTGCTGCCGCCAACCAAGAGAGGAAGACGCCGGACGCCAGAGTTCCTTCACAGCCCCTCTCCTAGCGCATCGCTATCCGATACCAGCGGATGCGGTCATCAGCGAGCAGAAGTGACGTCAGACGCCACTGTCAGCGGCGAGGCAGGAGATTCTAAAGGAGTGTGGGAACCATTTGCAGGCACAGACCGTCGAAAAGATATTTAGTGGTACAATCCGTTTGGACTTTGTGAGTACATCTCCATTTCTTTATATGACTAAAAAAGCTAAGTTACAATCTACACCATTGGGCTGTTTTTGTCTCTTTGCATGTATGATGTGAGCACTACTTCGCTGATTCAATTCTACTGCAAGATAATCTACTGGGGCCATTAATACCTAAGAGAAGGAACCCATCACCACACTTTCTGCCAATTTGTCAGAACACTGCATGATTATTTCTACTGTGTTGTAAGTAGAAAACTCCTCAAGAGCCAAGATTTCTTCTAGCCAGCATTGTACCAATATACTGCACAATTATTGTTTTTTTATATTTCTTTATTCACGTGTATTGTCCTGATTTGATCGCCCCTTCCCACCCCAACAACAAGACTGCATCTGTGGAAATCCTCGCATATTTCAGGAAAGGTTGAGAAGTATCTTTTCAGGTTACATTTTGTGTTTTACATATACTGTTAATTATTCGTTTATTTTTAGTCATCTATGGTATTTGTGCGCCTTTTCAAATACTCGTTTGATCTGCTATTGATTGTGGGCTGCCTATTTATACCAGTTTTGTACACTTATTCTGAATTAGTATGATATCACGTCACCCAATTTTTGCTAACGACACTCCAGAAAAATCACAGTTTATTTCAAGATGTAGATAATTCACATAAACCGGTATCATATGATATTAGAGGAGGAATTCACAAATTAGATAGAATTATTGGTTTAAAGACACACTAAAAATGGGTTAGATTTAGTTTAAAAAAAAATATTAATTGTAATAGATACCGAGGGGATTGAGAATTTGAAAAGATCCCTCTTTCAAATTTAGAAGATGAGGAATTTGTAAAAGTATGTACGATATAATGACAAATGTTCATTTGATTGATGCAGGCATAATCATCAACATAAAAAGAATATTAAAAAAATAGAGGAGAGGTTACATAATTGAGGAAAAATTGGCACATTTAGAAGACACTGCAGAGTTTAAAACGAAAGATGAGATTGAAGAGGAAAATAGATATAATTAGAAAATGATTTATACATTAACAAAACTAATAAATTCTTACGGATGAAGAAGACTATAAGAGAGGCGAACAACGAGATTGAAAAGAAAAACAGAATGCTATCAAATAGATAGGAAGTATGAGAACAGATATGGTAATTTCTATTCTAGATTAGAAAAACCTCATTATACTAACACTTCATACGTAGGGAAATGGATAATGTTCCAATTCAGAATAAATCCTATCATCCCTATAGAGAAGTAAGAGAACAGAGAATACGGACACGAATCAGACCTCTGATTCACTACACTTGACATAATAGAACCATATTGGAAAATAAACCAGTAGATGAAAGAGATAAAGTCGAGATATTGAATGTCAAAAGAAAGAGAGGAGAGGGAAGAAAGAATTTTCAGAATAGAGGAGAGAGACGGAGAGAAAGGGAGAGGCAAAGGGAGAAAGAAAACAAAGAGAAAAGGAAGTTAGAATGAAAGAAGAAAAAGAGAAACCCTTAGAGACAGGGACATCCATAGAAAAAGAGAGCAACAGAGAGTAGGGATTTTGCCTACCATAGGAACAGCGAGAAGAGAACAGAGAGAAAAGAACAGAAAATAAGGAATATCAACAAGAGAAAGAGGCAGAAGGGAAAAAAGAGATGAAAAGAGAAAGGGAAGAAAGAAAAAGGGAAAGAGATAGATCTTTGGATAGACAACACAAACATAGTAGATCCGTTCACCATTGGGGCCATGGACCCATGCTTTTTTAGACATGGACAAAACACTAAGCGTTGGGAAATACCAAATACTTACTCACCCCCGAAAGAAAGGAGGGATCCGAAATCCCTACCACAAAGAGAAAACACCAGAGAGGAGAAGAGAGAAGAGAAGAAGGAATAGGGAAAGAATAAATAAAGAAACCTGCAATAACATAAAAGTATTTTTAATCTAAGTAAGGTTGATTTAACCAAACGCAACAAAATTTGATCTCTAAGGGATTATCTTTGCTCAAATGTAGGGCCCATAATATTTGAATTGTTTTTAGATGCGAATCGTTATCTGTAAACTTACCGTTAAGAGATCTTTCAGAGTAAGAATGTAGAATCCAGGTTACAGGGACCAAAGTAGAAGTGGAACCTGAAGTCAGTAAATTTAAACATACGACACTAAGAAATAATCTTTATTTTATCCGACATACTACAAAGGGAAACATTTAGAGGTCTTTTATGATTAATTGTAAAAGATTTTGAGTCTCTTTCAAAACATATAAATCCAAGACAGAAATAACCTGACAAAGGAAGAGAGAATAGCTCTAAGAGGAAATCACAAACATAAGAACATAGTCATCAAACAGGCCGATAAAGGTGGAGGGACGTAATAATGAATAGAGAGGATTATATGATGGAAATTGATCGGCTACTACAGATGGAGAAACGTACAAAATTCTGAGAGAAAAATCCAACACGAAGAATTTAGTAGAGGACCTTAACATTTTATTAGAAAAGGGGAAAAATAGGATTTAACGGAACAAGAATATAAATTTTAAACATAAAACACCTCAGATACCGATCTTCTATATTTTACCCAAATACATTAAATGTTTACAGAACCCACCAGGAAGGCGATAGTTCTGGAATTATTATCACTCACGTCCAATCTAGGCCTATATTGAAATTTCCTCAAGGATATGTGAAAGAAATGAACTCATATTTTGAAGGATATACTGACATTCTCAAAACTCTGGACACGTTGAATGGAAGAAAGAAAGACTATTCATTGGCAACGATTGATGTCAGTTCATTTACACATCTATAATACATAAATGGGCATTCAAGCGGTAGAATATTCCTAAGAAAAGATCCAGAGCTAGAAGATTTACAAAATCGTTTCTCTTAGAAAGTATTACTTTATATTAGAAAGAATTTCTTTATTTGATAATATATTCTAGTTAGAAATGTGGCACCGCATGGAACGAAGTTTGCCCCCAGTATGCCAACTTTATGGGATATTGGGAGGACTGTAACATCTGGTCCAAGGCAAGCGGGGGGGAACGTTGTCCTATGGCGGCGCTACATTGATTGACATTATTTAATATGGCAGGGAGATCAAGGGAGTTTAGAACAATTTATTTTAAATTTGAATCAAAACAATTTAAATCTAAAATTGTACACAAAACCATCAGTACAACTTCTATTGAATATCTTGATTTGGAAATATATATCGAAGAGAAGATTATTAAAACCAAAACCCATTTTAAAATGTCGATTGTAATAATTTCATTTA
The DNA here is from genome assembly GCA_036426205.1 of Ascaphus truei. NCBI lineage: Eukaryota > Metazoa > Chordata > Amphibia > Anura > Ascaphidae > Ascaphus > Ascaphus truei. The sequence goes on along the minus strand of WSYH01000961.1, from coordinate 86,196 downwards.
AGATTAGCTGCCACCAACATCAATGGATGGATGGGGTTCCTACAGCCAATATAGAAGAATACGAAGGAAACTGTACAGAAGAGAATATTAATGACCAATGCAAGATTTTTAGAGAAACGTTTTATGGAGAAAAAAATTATGCAAAGAGGTTTTAGATACGGCCTTAACTAAAGCAAAGAGCCTACAAAGAAAGAACTTTTAGAATCTCAGAAAAAATCTTTAATGGACAAAAAAGATAATATTTATGAGACAGCTTTCTTACAAACTTTAATAAAGAAGCACAAACATTGAAAGATACTGCGAAAACATTGGCATGTTCTTAAATCGGATACAGTTTTGGGTGAGATTTTACCGGAAAATCCAAAAGTCATTTTTAAAAGGCACAAAACATGAAGAATATATTGGCCCAAGTGCTTGAGGAAATTAGACACAGACAGGAATGGCTTGGCTTCAGAATATGCAGGCTTTATGGATGTGACACTGTAAGGCCTGCCAAATAAAATGAAAAGAAAAAAAAGTTTTATTAGTTATAAGAGCAAAGAGTCATTTAAAAAAAAACAATACATAATTGCTATACTGACTTTGTCATTTATGCTACAATGCCCATGCGGGCTTCAATACGTAGGAAAACACGAGACCCATTCGTACCGCAGTTGAGCATTTAAAGCAATAAGACGTGGTATTTAACACACAGCGTTAAAACATTATGCAAATATCATTCTTCCAATCCAGATAGTCTAGATATATTGCCATTGAAAATGTTAAACAGCATTGGAGGGGACGAAGTAGAGAGGTGGATTTAAGTAAGAGAGAAATGTATTGGATACATAAATTGAACACACTTATCCCAATGGTCTCAACTCGGACTTTGAGATTTTACCTTTCTTACATTCTTAAATAAAACCCACTATTTGCACTTTAAATACCATGAGTATATAACCCCTCTCAACACCCTAATCCCCCCCCCCCATCGTTTTAAGTTTCTACTGTATGTATCTATTGGTTAATGTTTACATTTTTACAAAAAAATGGTTTTATGAATTTTGAGATTTAAATATATTTTATATATAGATGTTTTAAAGTTATATTAATTTAATTCATTTTTCAATTGTTATTTATTCATGTTTAGATTTTTGTTTAATCACCTAGCCATCTATTAATGTTTTTTAACTTATAATATACAACCATTATGCATCTCTTATTGTCTTTTCTTCCGCCTTATGATGCTGCAATCCATTTAAATAGTATTTATTCCACTTGCTGATTATTGAGTTTTAAATAATGTGACTGATTTATTGTGTGGTCCAGTAATTTGTCATTTTGAAAATTTGTAAAGTTGTAATTTGTAATATGTATGTTGTAATGATTTAGATTGCATTAGCATAGGATTTGGACACGGTGTCTATGTGCCTAATAGAGGCAAACCAGTGGGTTAATGAAGAGTTAATAGTATTATAATTGTTTACAAAGTGACCCAATTTAATTAATTGAGACCATATATAAGTATAACATCCACATGGGACGCCATTATGCTCCTGAGGAAGCTGTATGAGTAAGCAGCGAAACGCGTAGAGCCTTCTTGTGCTGCAGCCAACCAAGAGAGGAAGACGCCGGACGCCAGAGTTCCTTCACAGCACCTCTCCTAGGCATCGCTATCCCGATACAGCGGTGCGGTCATCCGCGAGCAGAGTGACGTCAGACCGCACTGTCAGCCGGCGAGGCAGGAGATCTAAGGAGTGTGGGAACATTTGCAGGCACCGACCGTCGAAACGAAGATACTTTTACTGTATGTGTACAATCCGTTGACTTTTGGAGTACATCTACCCTTTCTTTATATGACATAAACAAGTAGTTACACTCACCATGGGCTGTTTTGTCTCTTTGCATGTATGAGGTGAGCACTACTTCTGCTGATTCAATTCTACTGAAGATATCTAATGGGGCCATTAATACCTTAAGAGAAGGAAACCATCACCACACTTTCTGCAATTTGTCAGAAAACATGCTGATTATTTTACTGTTGTAAGTAGAAAATCCTCAAGAGCCAAGATTTTCATCTAGCCAGCATGTACCAATAGTACTGCAAACATATGTTTTTTTTATATTTTCTTTATTCACATGTATTGTACCTGATTTGATGCTCCCTTCCCACCCATTATCATAGTCATCACAAAGTGGGGACTATGGTACTTACCGACCCCTCACAGTAAATTCCTCCCAGTGTTAACAGAATGCTACAAAAAATGCCATAAATGTTATGCAAGACATGCGTAACGTAACATTGAGCTGGTAAACATACGTAATGCTATAACAGTGGTGTGCAGCTGATTGGGCACATTGAATTGTCACGATGCACGCCAGACATAGCCTAATAGTTGTCTGTAATGATAGTACATGTTGTAAAACTGGTTAATTTATGACCATACAGTATTAAAATCACACTTAAATGTAATTAACAATTTTACATATACACAGCTAAAACCATGACCAGTCATAAAACAAATTGTGGCAGAGATATGCCGAGCTGTGTTAGCATCAGGCGCTTAAAAGGACCCAGAACATGTAAGAAAATATTTGGGACATTAAACATCGACTGAAGAGGAAGATGTCACTGGCCGAACGCATCGCATGTGGGACAGGAGGCGAACCTCCAGCATCAATGAATTTAAACTCATACGAGGAAAAGAGGTATTCAATCATGACTCACCGCCTATTTTTGGAATTCAGACCAAAAAATGGAGCTGGACCTCCGGTTTTCCAATGCTGACAATCATGTATAGGTTATAGCATATAATAAGCCAATGTTCAGGCACAACGAAGGAAGTGGTCCCAATGCAGGTTTATATGACAATAAGAGTATATGGAATGGGGTGGTATAAGGTAAAATACACTGACCGGGGGCCAAAAATCAAATAGGTACTAGAGGTGCAAAATGATCGACCTCCGCCACACCAATTGGAACCTCAATTAGACCCAAATGAAAGCTGCCCTTAACCGGTAAGTACCCTGCCACCCCAACAGCTGAGCTGTATAGAAGAAGCACCCGTAACCTGTAACTGTAGGTTGTGCTGCTGTCGGCATCGGGGTGCTGTAGCTGATCCTGGAAAGAAGGCAGGGCGATCCTGCGCAAGGCTCTAACGGGAGCCGCTACTGCTCTGCTGCCTGGCGGTCACGCCAACTCCCCCGGTCTGTCGAGTGGAAATGACGTCACTCAGCTGCGCTTGCTGATGACCCGGTCACGATGCGCTGCGGCATGTAGTAAGTCTAAACCAGCGTCTCAGACTCCCACAGCTGCGTTCTCTCGGGTGACCAGCATACAGTGCGCTCGGCGCACAGATCTTCGGATAACCACCTCTGCTGGGTAGTAGTAGTAGAACACCTGCTAGGGTATTGAGACCTCTGTGGTGCTCCATATCAGATGATTAGGCAAAAAAAAAAGTAATGAATGGTCACACTCCTCCGCACCAAAACACGCTTGAAAGATTAAAAAATAACTTTTATTACAAAAAAAGGTTGGACACGTGGAGAGACCACTTGACGCGTTTCATCCCGACATGGACTTTATCAAAGAGTAAAATCTCTTGATAGCAGACCATATATAGGAGTAACCAGAGTTTGATTGGATGGCTAACATCAGACTCAGCAGATACAGGTAATCACATTAAGATGGAAACATATGAATTAATGTCAAAGTAACAGAATGGTCTGTAAAGAAAAGACCAAACTATTACATACCTAATTATATGCAAAACAACATATTAAAAACAAATTTAAAAACAAACAAAGCAAGATGTCCAGCATAAAATACAATCAATAAACAATTAATCAGGAGTAAACTCAATGAGTGAATATAGACAACGACTGAAACATGGATAGATACCATTTAATGCAATAAACTTCAAAATCAATAAATGTTCAATTTAAATAGTAAACTGAACAAAAAACTATAATCAATCATAAATAATACCAATATCGCTCTCTCACATCCTTCAATTATGCAGGAAATTATTTTAATCTCCAATCGGAATTAATTCAAAGGGATGGAGGTGCTGGAGCGTATATCCAGTTACTTTTTTATTTTATGATTCTCCCTATTACCAGCCTGGGGGGATGGGTATATGTTCAATGGCAGAAAAGGAGAAGTTCCCATTCCTCCTGTGGGGCATGGGAGAAATGTCTGGATACAGGATGGATAAGATTTCTTTTTAATTAAACGTGCATGTTCAGCTATGCGTAGTTTTAAGACGACTAATTGTGCGGCCTACATATCTCTTGGCCACATGCATAATGAGAAACATACAGTACACAACATAGCTGTGTTGCGATTCAAAAAATCTTTATATAAGTGTTTTTTAACACCGTCTGAACTGTAATAAACTAGCAGGTGCAGCATATGACACATAGAACAATTGGCACAACTGAAAAAGCCTTTTGGGGTCGTTGTAATGGTTGAACAACTTGATTAGAGACAAAAAGACTAGGCGAAAAGATGGGCGGCCAAAGTTTTTGCTTTGCGAAAAGTAAATAGGTCCTTTCTTAATGAAGAACCAATATCTTCATCTAATAGCAGTGTTAGCCAGTGTTTTAGTATAATACTTGAAATTTGTGATGATTGTGAACTATAAGTAGTTATGAAAAATGGGCCCGTGAAGATTATTTGATGTTAGCTTCCTTTATTGGACCTAGATCCAGTCTTATGAAAAAGAACAATCTATCTGTAGAACAACTTTCTCAAAAGCTGCTTTAACATCCTTAGTAGAATAGCCCCTGGCTATAAACTGTCAAACATTTCTTTAGATCTTAACAGGAAAATGTCATTATAGAACAAAGTCTCTTCAATCTCATGAATTGAGATCCAGGAATATTCCTAATCAATGAACGGGGATGACAACTCCGTGCATTGAGAAGCATATTACGGATCTTTTTGCGATAAAATCAGTCTGGACATTCATATCACTGTCAATGTACAGGGTCCAGTCTAAATAGTGATAAAATTAATATTGTGCTCAAAGTGAATTTAATATTATAATCGTTAGTGTTAAGTATTTAACAAAGGACAATAAAGAGTGCTCATCCCCCTTCCAAATCAAAATCGATCGTCAATATATCTCTTAAAAAAGACGATATACTGACAGAAAAGGATTGTTAATGGATGTAAATAAAATGTGACTCCCCAAAAAACCCATAAACAAATTAGCAAATGACGGTGCAAAATTGTGCCCATAGCGGTGCCCAATTTTTGTAAATAAAAACCGTGAATCAAATAGAAAATAATTGGCGTGGGTAAAATAATATTGATTCTTGTATAAACGTGCAATGTGAAATAGTAAAGTGGGATAAATCTAAAATGTGTCGTACAGCTTTAAGACTGTGCTTATGCTCGATAATGGAATACAGGAGGTCACATTCAATGTGACAAAACTGTATTCTTTTTGCCATTTGAGATCCTGTTGATTGGAATGAGATCTGCCGTATCCCTAATGTAGGATGGAAGTTGAAGCACCAGGGGCTGCAGAAATTTGCCACATACCGCGACTAGCCCATCTCCCAAAGATCCAATACTGAATATGGGTCGTCCCCGAGGATCAAGTAGCGACTTATGGATCTTTGGGAGATGGTGGAATACAGGAATCACGGGATGCGACAATTGAAAAATTCACATTCTTGAGACTAATAACATTGCGAATCCTACCTAAGGACAATAATTCAGTCAATCGAAGAATACAAAAAGTGTAGGATCCTCTTTAAGAACCTGATAAGCTTGGGGTTTTGTAACTGTCTAAGTGGCACTCTTTTATATTGGTCTGAAGACAGTACAACAAGGGCACCCCCCTTATCCGCTTTCTTGACCACAACATTACAATTTTTCTTAATTTGTTCAATTTGTTGTACTCGGTGTAGGTCAAGTTCCCGGATTTAATATTGGAGAATGAGAAGCCCTTTGAAAGTAACTTTAGATCCGTTCAACTAAACCTTTAAAGGTGGTATAGAAGGGCCCCTGTAGTAATAAGGACAGAACATGGATTTTTTCGGATAGCCAGAATCTATAGAGCCAAAAAAAGTTTGATTATGTGTAGTTACAGACTCCCCTTGAGACTCTAGGTAAAGCATCCAAATCAGAAATGACACAATTTTCTTGAAAATGAAACAAACTGGAAATTCTGTGAGGGTGCAAACTTATCCCTTATTCAAGAGAGTTAATTGTTCCAAGGAAGATCTATCCCTGATAATTAATACATTATCAGGGGACTCACTCGTACTTCTTCCTCTTGGATCTCCCTCGGCTTTCGTCGTTTCCTTTTTGACCTTCGTTTCTACCCGGCCTTTGGGATTTGACCGTTAAAAAAGCAGAGGAAGGTTGACTGATGATTTAGAAACCCTTGGTTGAAAGGTAGAGGTAGAAGTCTATCCTCATAGTTAGTAGCTCCCCTATCATCTCGTGAATGCCCAGTACATCTCAAAGGACACAGATTGAGATCTAGTCTCGTAGTCAGAAATATCTGATTCAAAGTAGACGTCTCCACTTGTGTGCTTTAAATAGATTATTGGATTCTTTTTAAACCAATTTTTAGATTGTTGTTGTTTACCCCTGGTGTACTAGATTGGTGAGCTTCTAACAACTTGTGGTTTTTGCCAACAATATATTTGACTTTTGGTATATCAATACGGTCTCTCTCAAATTTGAATGTTTCTTTCGCTAATGATTTTTAATTGATTTACATTGGCTGAGGAGTTTTGTCATTTTTTATAAAATGGTTCCATTTAGAAAAATGGTTTCAATTTATTTTGCAGGTTTGCTATTCTTCCATAAGTTTTGATTTCTCAGATGTTTCTGTTGGATAATGAGCCCATGAGCTGTTTAGAGCATGCATCAAGAAATCTAAACCAATCTTGTCAAATTACTACTCAAAAAAACAAATGAGGGCACCTTTTCACACGCAATCCCCTGGGATTCTATTACACCTTATGTAGTTCTCCAGTGAGGTGATATCCCACCAGAGTCTTATATTCTAACAAGAAGTTCTCCAATTTGACAAAATGGTGGTGTCAAATCTGATGGCTCTCCTAATAATTCAAACACCCCCATCAAAAGATGGGCGTTTTCTTAGAACGTCTAGTATTATCCCCGCAAGAAAAAAACTAAAGTGTATCAACATCATCTACAAGTAAATGTTCATCTTCATTTAAATATCCATGATAAATAATGAATAATAAATTCAGTAAATAACTGAAACAAACAAAAAATCAAAAAATAAAGAAAAAATATGTGTTAGTAGTCCTGTTCAAATGATTATAGCCAGAAAAAATAAATTAAGATTGATCTTCGGTGGAAAAAGTTCCAATATATAGTCCATTATAATACACAAAAATGAACCTTATTGAAACAGAAACATGATGAGCAAAATGGAAAAAACAGTCTAAATCCAGACAAAAAAAGGGAGCATGACCTCCGGTGTTCCAATGTGACAATCATGTATAGGTATATAGGCATATAAAAGCCAATGTTCAGGCACACGAGAGAAAGAGTGATCCCAATGAGTTTATATGACAATATAAGAGTATATGGATATGGGATGGCTATAAGGTATACTACACTGACCGGGGGCCAAAAAATCAAATAGGTACCGAGGAAGCAAAATGATCTGACCTCCGCCACACCAATTGGAACCTCAATTATGACCCAAATGAAAAGCTGCCCTAACGGTAATTACCCTGCCACCCCAACAGTGGCTGTATAGAGAAAGCCACCATAACCTGTTACTGTAGGTGTGCTGCTGTCGGCATCGGGGAAGCTGTAGCTGAACTGGAAAGGCAGGGCGATCTGCGCAAGGCTCTAACGGATGCTGCTACTGCTCTGCTGCCTGGCGGTCATGCAACAATCCCCGGTCCCTCGATGGAAATGACGTCACTCAGCTGCACTTGTCTGATGACCCGGTCACGATGCGCTGCGCCATTGTAGTACGTCTAACCCCGCGTCTCAGACTCCACAGCGTGCCGTTCTCTCCGGGTGACCAGACATACCGTGCGCACCGGGCACAGATCTTGGGATCCGCCTTGCTGGGTAGTAGTAACACCTGCTAGTGTATTGAGACCTTGTGTGCTCCATATCAGAGATTAGGCAAAATAAAAGTAATGAATGGTCACTACTCCTCCGCACCAAACACGCTTGAAATTAAAAAATAACTTTATTTACAAAAAAAGTTGGACATCGTGGAAGAGACCACTCTGACGGTTTCATCCCGACATGGGACTTTATCAAAGAGTACAATCTCTTGATAGCAGACACATATTATATAGGAGTACCAGAGTTTGATGGGTGGCTAAATCAGACTCAGCAGATACAGATAATCACATTAAGATGGAACATATGCAATTATGTCAAAGTAACAGAATGGTCTGTAAAGAAAAGACCAAACAATTACATACCTAATTATATGCAACAAACATATTAAACCAATTTAAAAACAAAACGCAGATGTCCACATCAGGGGCCTGCAATTGTCTCATACCACGATAGCCCATCTCCAAAGATCCAATACTCGCCACTTGGATGTCCCGGAGGTCAAGTAGCGACTTATGGATCTTTGGGAGATGTGGAATTGTCATCCCCGTTCATTGATTAGGAATTCCTGGTCCTCAATTCATGAGATTGAAGAGACTTTGTTCTAATAATGACATTTTCTGCTTAGATCTAAAGAAATGTTCGACAGGTTATAGCCAGGGGCTATTCTACTAAGAATGTTAACAGCAGCTTTGAGAAAGCTGATTCTACAGATAGAGATGTTCTTTTTCATAAGACGGATCTAGGTCCAATAAAAGGAAGCTAACATCAAATATGCTTCACAGAGCCCATTTTTCATAACTACTTATAGTTCACAATCATCACAAAATTTCAAGTATTATCATCTAAACACTAGCATACACTGCTATTAGATGAAGATATTGGTTCTTCATTAAAGAAAGGAACTAGATTTACTTTTCGCAAAGCAAAAACTTTGGCCGCCCATCTTTCGCCTAGTCTTTTGACTCTAAGTCAAGTCGTTTAACCAAAATTACAACGATCCCAAAAGGCTTTTTCAGTGTGACATTGTTCTATGTGTCATATGCGCACCTGCTAAGTTTATTACTGGTTCAGACGGTGTTAAAAAACATTATATTAAAGATTTTTTGAACTGCACACACAAGCTATTGTTGTGTATGTTCTCATATGTGCATGTGCCAGAGATATGTAGGCCGCACAATTACTGTAGATCTTTAAAAACTACGCATAGCTGAACATGAACGTTTTAATTAAAAAGAAAGATCTATAATCCTGTATCCAGACATTTCTCCCAATGCCCCCAGGAGGAATTGGGAACTTCTCCTTTTAAAAAAGAAATGTACTGGAGTATACACTCTCGGCACTCTCCATCCCTTGGAATTAATTCCGATTGGGAGTTTAAAACATTTCCTGCATATTGAAGGAATGGAGAGTGGCGATATTGGTATTATATGATGTGTATATATGTTATTTGCTCAGTTTACTAATTTAAATGACATTTATTGATTTGGAAGTTATTGCACAGACGAGATCCCGGGTATTGAGTGTACCACAATTTGGCATTATATCAACAATGCGTTCTCCTTTGGTGGGGGACAGTATAGACAAACAAAACAGCGAACAGCCGTACAGGAACATTAGCCCCTAATACCCTTAAGGCCAACCGCGACGACGGGTCTCCTTCCCTTTCCTACCTCATTCCCCCCCCCACCCGTCACCCACCCTCCCTTCCCTCGTGGGTTTTTTTTTTTTTTTTTTTTTATGCAGAGTTGACCGGTTTTATTACTTATTTATTTCTCTTACTATATGATTTACTTATAGCCGTTATGGCGGTAAGGAGGGACGAAACAAGCTGTACGATTCTGTCAATCTCCACCACTATGTACGAACGATCTTCATCTGGGATATGTATACCAGTGTAGTACACATGCTGCATTCTAAAAACTCATATATGATTATTGTATATTGGTGTAGGCCTTTCCAAATAAAATACAAGTTATAAAAAAAAAAAGGTATTCATGAAAATTTAAGCAAAAGGACATTGTGGAGGGAATTGTGGCGCTATTTTTACAATTACGATCTTTAATGAAAAATCGTGCGAGACTCACATTAATGGAATTTTGCGGCATACAAGTCATCGGCAACCTGGAATGACAATCTGCTGCGGATCGAATGCGCATGATGATTGGTGCTTCTCGACTAAAATGTGATTCATTTCTGACTTGCGTCATTGTTTAAATTGTATTAAAATGGTTTTTAATGCTACAGTACACCGGAAATGTTTTTTTTACTTACAATATCCCCCATAAAAATAAGGTGACTGTGTAGATTGTCATCATACTATCAAGTTTTTACTGTACGGGACCACATTAATATTTTTTACTTACTTCACCCACCAATAAAATAAATTCTGCCTTGTTTTAAATTATACCTGTATGTTTTATGTTGTACTAGGGACACCGTTAATGTTTTTTCTTACTGCGCCCACCTGTAAAATGTAGTGTAATTACACTCTCATGAGGCTACTGTACAGTTCTGTACGTATACTGTAGGCATGCGCATTACAGTACATCAAAAACAGTACTTAAAACGCAATTATTGGTATTTGATTTATTATTCACAGTAGAACACACAACTTGTACTTGGAATACAATACCAGTACAGAATAAATTCATACTTTTTATTTTTGTGGTATTATGACAGACAATGTATGAAAAAAGTATTGTAAACAAAGTATTATCCAAAAAGTTATGTAAAAAAAAGCTAGCTAGTCATACTAATCAAATGTAAAAATGGCACTGAATTCGATTCGCAGTGTGAAAGCTCAGTTTACAAAAACGCGTATTATCCACGAATCCTCCATTTGCGTTCTGTTCTCAGCCTGATGACAAGTTTCTTTTCATGAGAAGAAAAATCAAAGTATTACTGTAAGGTTAGTCACAAAACTAGCCCTCAGTCCCCTAAAGAAGTTGACCACGTCATCTCCCCGCAACTCCTCTGGTCAGTCCCAACCAATTATTTTTTGTGGGGGGGCGTCATCTTGTTCACATACCGCATTGCAGCCCAGATGTGATGAGGACGCATATGTGTTTCAACAAGGATCCAATGCGCATGACGCTAGATGTCCACCAATGTCAATATCTACTGTAGAAGAGCTGCTCAGCCAATGATATTGTGGACTAATTGGCGACGAATTGTGACTAAAAGATAATAGAACTACTGTAAATAACCATAAGCAAAAGTGATTGATTACAGGGAAGAATCGCTAATGTGAATTGATATTGATATGGTAAAAAAAGACATTACTGTAAAATACTTACCGGCAGCTGTAACCCACCATAGACGTTGCCAACGGTTGGCGACCGGCACTACCAGTCCATATTCTTGATAAATTTAGTTGGACAGGTGGACCGCGGCCCCTAACACTGTAGTTGACTGCAAAGCTGGAAATCGTTGGTACTTGCAAGCTTGCTGGGTATCTGTATGTGCAATCCGGCCCAGGCGCAGGTCATCAAGGCTAGGACGATAGCAAGCGGTTACCAGTCAAGCAGGTTTCACTGACTAAGGTCGGGACCATATTGGAAGACGGTGCTGGCTGGGCATTGCTTCTGGGGACTGATGATTCTAAGTTGGTTTTACCATGAAACTCTCGACCTTTGAAGTCTCCATGATCAAAAGATACTGGAAAATTCTGGCGCAACACACCAATACCCTCCTTCGTCTACACCGACAGGTGCGGGGATCAATACGAAAAAAAATAACACGGAATTCGATCCATAACTTTTCTTTCTATCGCATGCTTCCACACACGAGCATTTGGTAAAAATTGTAAAAGTCATAAGTGTCGATTTAAAAATGATAAATTTGGACCAGCTGTGCCAATTTATCATCTGTTTTATTATCACAGCACATAATAAATAAGCGGACGTTAGTCGGTGTTTTTGAAACACGGACTCTTGCAGTGGTGCATCTCTTCTGAAATCCAGGACATTACTGTAAATATGTACGGGCAGCTATTACACACCATGACGTGTTGCCAACTTGGGTTGGCGCCGCGCCCCTGACCAGTACGTAGGTCTTGATATACACGAGTTGACAGGTGAAGCGGGCCGTAACCGTAGTTGACAGCTCATGAAGCTGGAAATCGTTTTCTGTTGTTTGTACATACAAGGTGCTGCGATTCTGTATGTGATATCCTGCGCAGGCTGACAGGTATCCAGGGGGGGCGGACAGGGAGAAAGATAGCAAGGGTTGCCAGTAACAGGTTTTCACTGCGGTCGCATGTATTGGACAGGCCGGTTGCTGGACGCTGGCACTGTTCCATTGCTGGCCTGGACAGACAATTTCTTAATTGGTTTTAACCATGACCCTTGGCCTTTGAAGTCCTCCTATCAAAGACAATGGAAAAACTAGGTGCAACACACCACCACTACCCTCTCTGACTCCGGGTGCAGGATAAATCGAAAAAACACATATGCGACTACATCAACTTCTGTTCCTTATTGCGCTTCCACTACGAGCATCTGGTAAAAAATTGTAAAAGTCATAATGCCGATAAAAATCATAAATTTGACCAACGTGTGGCCATCTTATCATCATGCTGCATTAATTGCGACCATATTTAAATAAGTCGTTCTGTTATGGGGGCTTTGGAACACCATTAATGCGTTGGTGTGGTATACTTCAATCTCGAACTCTGAACAATACTGTAGACACCAGACAATGCCCGCATTTAGTTGTTAATATGAAAAGCCCCAAATGCTTAGTACAGTAACAGGGGTAATGAACTGTTCAAGTATGTGCTTTAATCCTAGCAGTGGTGGTGGTTAACTGCTGGTAGTCAATTAATAAACACCACTCCCTGATTTAGATTGCTTCAAAGCCTTTTGTTGTTGAGAGGAAGCGTACTCCTTAGCTCACGTTTAGCTGGAACTTTGAGATCCAGAGAGAGGTCTGAGTTCTCCCAGGACGACGAGATCGACCAGGGAGAAACAGATCTCTGGGAGCGACCAGGTCCTTGCAGCTATGCCAAGAAGACAGCGAGCGTTTGCTCCAAGACACAGGGGGAATGTCTAAACGATGAATGTGACAAACCATGAAGGAAAAGGTAGTCGTAAACAAGGCGACAGAGAAGATTTCCCCTCCAAACTACAAGGAAACAGATACAGATTTTATTACAAGGACTTTTTATATCTGTTCATTTCATGCTATGTGTTTGGGGCTGGGTGGGGCACAGCTTAAATAAGGGAGTTGTGAATTGCACATTTATTGTCACTAGAACCACTCCCAAGTGAATAGAAAGCTGTGTGTTTCCCTGTTGGGTGGTTTCCTGGATGTTAAGAAAAGGCACAAATAAAGCCTCGGTATTAATTTCACCTTATAAAGTCTTCTATTGTGTACCTCTTGTGAACGTCCCTCTACCATATGGTGGTCGAAGTGGGATGAGAGGTCGTCTGTGAAGTTAGAAAGGACCGGAGATTTTTCTGTGATGTGTTTAATGCTTTTTGCTAAAACACAACTGAGCCAATAAAAAAAACACAAAAACAAAACCTCTCAGAAAGCAGAGACCAGGAATTAAAGTGATACATCACCACTGCACTGAAACCCCAATCCCAAGAGGAGAGAGGCTGATGAGCAGCTAACTCTATTCTTGCCCTATCACAAAGTGTATATGGATTAAGAAATAGGGGTTTGCCTTCAGCCATAGTAGGGTTTCAAGAAGTGAGCTGCAGCCATAAAAGAGATAGGTGTGTTGTTCAAAAGTTCGCTGAAAGCAGTGAATACAGATGGGTGACCCACGAGCTGGGTACTGATTTTGCAAATAAGGTTGCCACACCGCTAGGGGCTACCTACTGTGAAATGATAATATGCAGAAAAATGGAGAATTGATACAAGACTGTGCTGAAGCAGGGGGAATTTTAGCAAACAAAGCTGAGTATAAAATTGACCTAGAGGGGGAAAAGGGGATTGCTGAACATGTGGTAAAAGGTAGTATTTCAAAGCCAATTGCAAGGAGTGTTGCGTCACCTGCGGGAATGAAAAAAGAAATGTTTTTTTTTCTGCAAGTAAAAAAGTCTGCCTATATATATCTGGGAGCAAAACCAAGCACCCAAATGTGGAAGTGTGAATGCATTAATACCCAAAGATGAGCACTGAAACATTACGTGAACTCAAGCAGAAGAAAACCAAATTCTGTTGCTGAAGCGGGGAAGGATCGAAACCTAGCAGTAAATGGGTTTGTAAAGTAAAACAGAAGTTTTTACCTAGCATAATACCATCAGCATACCTCATGAGAGATAAACTAGCAGTAAATGGTTTGTAAGAGCCCAAATAGAATTTTTACCTAGCAAACTGCACTCGTTGTATACTGACTAGAGAGAAAAATAGGCAATGGCAAAGATGCTGTAATTGTAAAAAAAAATTACACAGAGACAAGAAGAAGACACGTCCAGAATGCCTGGTGAGCGCTAACGACCTTACCAAGAAAACATATGCCCACCTGTAGGATACCACAATTGGGGGTGTCGTTTAGCAACATACCAGTGGCAACAGCTGCAATACGGGGCCGATCCTTGAGGGTCAGAGCAGACAAGAAAATTCACACCTGATAGCCTAAAAATGGAGAGGACAAGTGGCAGCGTTCCTGTAATGAATCCCTACCAACGGAAAGCAGGAGTGGCCCTTCCAGGCCAAAAAGACGGAGGACTAATATTTTACGGGGGCAAACAGAAACCGGTCACACCCACAAAACACCACCAAGCAATGGTGGGGGAGGGGCGGTGCATGTGAACTCGGCACGAACAGAAAAGACACTCCCTTGCGATGACGGAATATGATCAGCAGGAGACAGAGAGCGGGAGCAGTGTGGATCATCGAAATTTCCGCAGCTATTACAGTTACAAGAAAAGCTGGGTGGATCCAGTGACGCTGCTAAAATTTCAAATAAAGGAGGACCCAGTATTCCTGATGGGACGGAGTCATAACAAAAACAAAAAGGCAGAGGGAAAAAGAAACCAAAAACGGTTCTTCAATACGTGGAAGGAACCAGACAACGTCCGCAGATCCTGTGGATTGAAAAGGGAGATCCGAGGTGCCCTTCCCAGCCTAAGAGGAAAATGGAGAAAGAATTTGTCCCGCGGATAACGAATATAAGCCAGGGCCCAAGCAGACAGAATCGTGTGGACACAAAGAAGCTGTCTGTCGGTGCCAAGAGATAAGGAACCCTAAACAAGTCATTCCAAGGGAGCGGAGTCGGAACCGTGTATGGACGATCCCTTGCCCCAGCCCGAAGCGCCCTAAAATTGCCAGGTGTGAAGTGATCTACTTCGAGAAACAATGAAACTGCGAGAGCAGATTAATACTGTGAGCTACAGATGACGGTGCTCGCAATACACTCTGCAAATCTGGTGGAAGAATTGACGAGCTCAAGACTGTAGATAATACGCCAAATGCTACTATTGGCTCTTTGCTTTTGTTAAGGCCGTATCTAAAACCTCTTTGCTATATTTTTTCTCCATAAAACGTTTCTCTAAAATCTTGCATTGGTCATTAAAAATATTCTCTTCTGTACAGTTTCTTCGTATTCTTCTATATTGGCTGTAAGGAACCCCATCCATCCATTGATGTTGGTGGCAGCTAGATCTTAAAATGAAATTATTACAATCGACATTTTTAAAATGGGTTTTGGTTTTAATAACATCTTCTTCGATATATATTTCCAAATCAAGATATTCAATAGAAGTTGTACTGATGGTTTGTGTAAATTTTAGATTTAAATTGTTTTGATTCAAATTTAAAATAAATTGTTCTAAACTCCCTTGATCTCCTGCATATTAAATAATGTCATCAATGTAGCGCCGCCATAGGACAACGTTCCCCCCCGCTTGCATTGGACCAGATGTACAGTCTCCCATATCCCATAAAGATTGCGCATGATGGGGGCAAACTTCGTTCCATGCGGTGCCACATTTGAAATAGAATATATTATCAAATAAAGAAATTCTTTTTAATATAAGTAATATTTAAGAGAAAAGCGATTGTAAATCTTCTAGCTTGGATCTTTTCTTAGGAATATTCTACCGCTTGAATGCCCAGTTTATGTATTATAGATGTGATAATGAACGAACCAATCGTTGCCAAGATAGTCTTTCTTTCCATTCCAAACGTGTCCAGAGTTTTGAGAATGTCAGTAGTATCCTTCAAAATATGGTTCATTTCTTTCAATATCCTTGGAGGAAATTATCATATAGGCGATAGATTGGACGTGAGTGAATAATTCCAGAACTATCGCCTTCCTGGTGGGTTCTGTAAACATTTAGTATTTGTGTAAAATATAGAAGATCGGTTCTGAGGTGTTTTATGTTTAAAATTTTATATTCTTGTTCCGTTAAATAACCTATATTTTCCCCCTTTCTAATAAAATGTTAAGGTCCTCTATAAATTCTTCTGTTGGATTTTTCTCAGAATTTTGTACGTTTCTCATCTGTAGTAGCCGATCAATTTCCATCATATAATCCTCTTACTCTATCTTATTACAGTCCCTCCACCTTTATGGCCCTGTTTGATGACTATGTTCTTGTTTGTGATTTCTTCCTCTAGAGCTCTCTCTCTCTTGTCAGGTTATTCTTGTCTGGATTTATATGTTTTGAAGAGACTCAAAATCTTTTACAATTAGATATAAAAGACCTCTAAATGTTCCCTTTGTAGTATGTCGGATATAAATAAAGATTTATTTATAGTGTCGTATGTTTAAATTACTGACTTCAGGTTATCATCTACTTGGCCCTGTAACCTGGATTCTACATTCTTACTCTGAAAGAATCTCGTAACGGTAAGTTTACGAAGATAACGATTCGCATCTAAAAACAATTCTCAAAATTATTGGGCCCTACAGTTGGAGCAAAAGATAATCCCTTAGAGATCAAATTTTGTTGCGTATGGTTAAATCAACCTTACTTAGATTTAAAAATTACATTTTAGGTATTGCCAGGTTTCTTTATTATCTTCCCTGTGTAAATTTTAGATTTAAATTGTTTTGATTCAAATTTAAAATAAATTGTTCTAAACTCCCTTGATCTCCCTGCCATATTAAAATAATGTCATCAATGTAGCGCCGCCATAGGACAATTGGCATAGCTGGGGGCAAACTTCGTTCCCATGGCGGTGCCACATTTCTGAACATAGAATATATTATCAAATAAAAAGAAATTCTGCACATCCATAAAAGCCTGCAATATTCTGAAGCCAGCCATTCCTGTCCGTGTCTAATTTCCTCAAAGCACTTGGGGCCAATATATTCTTCATGGTCTAATTTCCTCAAAGCACTTGGGGCCAATATATTCTTCATGTTTTATGGAGATAAAATATAGCAAAGAGGTTTTAGATACGGCCTTAACTAAAGCAAAGAGCCATGTAACATTTGCATGGAGATTTGCCATCTCCATGCAAGACTGTTACAGGCGATCGTACACTAAATAAATACATTTTAATAATAGTGTACATGAGCAGGGGGTCTCAGGACCTGAACCGCATTGGTTTCAGGTCCGAGGACCCCCTAATTCAGGTGATATAGGCCCCGTTATGGGGTGCCGGTTCCCCAGCACTTTAAAGTTCCCGCGTCACGTGACCGGGACATTTAAATTCTGCAGGGGATACCGGCACCCCATAAAGGGGCCTATATCTCCTGAAGTAGGGGGTCCCCGAGGCTGAAACCAATGCGGTTCAGCTCAGGAGACACCCTGCACATCTACACTAGTATTAAAACACACATAACAATAAACAATAATTCATCGCTATCTGCTATGGTAATGAAGCTGCTTTAATGTATTGTTAATAATAGTGTGCAGGAGCAGGGTGTCCCCTGAGGTGAACCGCATTGATTTTTGCCTCAGATACCCCCCGTTTCCCGCGTTACAGGCCCCGGTATGGGGCATCAGGTGCCAGTGTCGCCGCCATCTTTATAGCGTCCAAGACCCGACGTGGGCTCTATAAAGATGGTGTCCACACTGGCACAGATGCCCCAAACTGGGTCCTGTAACTCGGGAAGCAGGGGGTCTCTGAGGCAGAAATCAATGCGGTTTAGCTCAGGGGACCCCTTGCTCCCGCACACTGTTATTAAAATTGACTTTAATGCAGCTTCATTACCTTAGCGGATAGCCGCTAAGGCAATGAAGGGGTTAAGGCACATTAGCATGTTTATTGGGGACAATTGTCCCCAATAAACAACATACATCCCCCCCGCCCCCTAACAATACAGTACTGTAATGGGCAAAATTACTATTATCCACATATGGATAATAATGCATTTGCCCATTTTAAATACATATAAATTACAATAAATACAGTCAATATATATTACACTTACCTTTTACAGGCACCCACGATGAAGGCCGTCTTCATCCTTATTTTCATCCTGCCCATGCCCCCTCCGATGCTGCAAAACACACACAAGAATAAAAACATCCAATGTAATGTCCCCTAACCCCTTAATCAACATAGCGGTTATTAACTGCTACATGCATTAACCCACCCTCACCACCACTCGGGAGGCCTACATACCCTCCCCCACTAACCCCCCACCCTGTGATGCCTAACCACCCTCACTCACTACCCATCCGGGAGACCTACCCACATACCCTTGGGGCCAATACCCCCTCCCCCCACCCCAGTACCCACAATAAAAACAATACAAAGCCCCACAATAAATATCATTCTATTTATTAAATACATAACCCACCCCCTGTGCCCCCCCCCATAAATACATGATTTATTGTTTTACATACAGGGTTCATACCCCAGGCCCATGTGAGTCCCCGGTGGGCCTGACGGGTCACCTCACAGACCTACAGATTACCAGCAACTTATTTCATACAGGTTCTGGAGGCCTGTTGGTGGGTCCCGCCAGGCGCCATGGCCCACCAGGTGGTCTCCGTGGGTCACCGTGGGCCACAATTGGGTCCCCACGGTAGGCCCGCGGATGTTTGGGGGCCCCGGGTCAGATCCACAGGTATCTGAGGGGCCTTGGGTGGTTCCCAACGGAAGGTCTGGGGACCCACAGGTGGGCACTATGGGTCCCCTGTGCCCCCACAGATGTGGGGCCACCGGTTCTTCCTTGCACACTATGGGTCTGCGATTCCCCCACAGATGTGGGGCCACCGGTTCTTCCCCGCACACTATGGGTCCGCGGTGCCCCCACAGATGTGGGGCCACCGGTTCTTCCCTGCAGGTGCCCCCGTGGACCACGCAGCCTGGTACCCGTGAGATACCCGAGGATACCGCAGGTGGCCTCCAGAGGTCTCTCGCAGACCTGAGGAACCAACCCTGTATGTAAAAAAATAAACCTGACCTACACATTCAATACATTAATCCCCTCCCCCACCCCAACAATAATGTGCCAAATAACTATTATCCAGATATGGATAATAGATTATTTGCACATTATTAAACACATTAACAAGCATAAAAACATAAATAAAGTTCTACTGAACTCATCAATAAGAAGCCCCCATCGCCAGCAAAATCCTTGTCCTCCATTGCCAACAAAATACATAGCCAATACATTGCAATTACATTCAGATATCAATTAACCCCTTAATCACTTTATCGGATAATAACTGCAAAGTTAATTAAGGGGTTAAGCCACCCTGGCCCGATACCCACCCTTCACCCATTCATTTGTACAGTGGCTTCATCATGCAACTATATATACACACACATATATATATATATATATATATATTCAAATACAACTAAATGCTCATCTGCATGTCTTAGGCAGGTCTGCAACCCCGCCTTTCCCCATTATCACCCAGCATACAGCACTTCCACTGCAGCAAGGTATTCTGGTAAATGACATGCAAATGAGCACACAGTGTCACTTTTTGCCTCAAAAAACATTTTTAACATGGTTCCCTATAGGCTTAAGCTTGCTGCATGGTCACAGCTTTGAGCACAGCCAGGGTTAAGGTGCATATCCAGAAAAAAATGGTTAAATCTCATCCTCTTCTGCACCCATCCATCCAGATGTCCACAGCACCCCATGCACAAGATCCAGCTCGCTAGACCGCATGCTGAATGAGTTAAGTGTCGTTATCCCTGGGACCTCTATGCTGGGAAAGATAGATCTTCTTTTAGAGACCATGCTAAATATGGACCAATGGATGGAGAATATGGATCAACGGATGGAGAAGATGGATCAACAGATGGAGAAGATGGATCAATGGATGGAGAAGATAGAGACTGACATAGCGGGGATACATAATTTGCTTGGAGTTCATGCCCCTGTATCTCGGGCGCCGGAGCAGGAGGATGGCATGGATGGGATGAATGGGACCTTCAACCTTCCATCACCAAGCGCTCCCCCTCCATCAGAAGAATATGTGTTCATGTATGCCGTTGACGAGGATGACATGACAACCCCATCAAGACCACGCCAGGAGACAACACTGACAAGGCGACCAAGACAGGAGGAAAGCATCCTCCCAGACAACGCCCATAACATATATTTTCTTTAACTGTGCATGCAATGTCTTGTATATAATGTTTACCCTGTTCATTTATGTAACTGTATTTGTAACCATGTATTATTTGTCTTAACTCTGTGCCCAGGACATACTTGAAAATGAGAGGTAACTCTTAATGTATTACTTCCTCGTAAAATATTTTATAAATAAATAAATAAATAAACCTACCCTCGACCGCCGCCACAAGCACACCCGCTCCCAGAAGAACACCCGCTCCTAGAATCCAACCCACATACGCTTGCATTGAGACGGTGCCTGACATCCTCCTGCGCGAGCTGCCCCAGCCACTCAGGGAGAAGTAAAGGTTTACAAGTGCTGGTATACCCAGAGGCATGCCATGTTAATTTTCAAGCAGCAAGTTCCCTACCCGTTGTACTGCGGATGGGCCCACAATGTAAACTATGAAGGGAATCACGACAAAAAGGATCTTCCTTAGAGACGCATGCGCGGCGGGAAGAATGGACGCTTGAACTCAGAGCTCCGCTTCCACCGGCGCAAATAAATAAATAATCCATAACAGCTACGTGACTCCGCTATCTTTAAACACCGCATCTCCCCCCTAAACATCCAGAGATGGCTTCAGGCCGTACATCACGGAATAAAAGCCAGCCGGTGTCCACATATTTCAGCAAGAAAACAGACCCCCCCTCAGACAGTCCTACGAGCCCAAGGCAGCCTGCCATCATGGACGCGGATGCGGACCCCCTCGCAGATGAAGCAGGGGACGAGGACATAGTCAGATGGAAGGACCTCAAAGCATTCTGCTCCCAGATGAAGCAGTTCTTCCGTACCGAACTGTGGGCACTGAGGAAGGATTTAGACGCCCTGGGGGAACGCACTGCCACCATTGAGAACAAGACTGAGGATACAACAGCTGCCCTAACCCGCACACAAAACGAGGTGACTAGCCTGCGGGAGAAGGTCAGAGCCTTGGAAGAGAAGGCTGAAGACACTGAAAACCGCGATAGGCGCAGCAACATCCGCTTGAGGGGGTTCCAAAAGAGGTTACCGACCCAGAAGAATTCGCTTCAAAATGGCTGGAGCACCTATTCCCCGAAAAATCAGATAGAGAGGTGGTAATGGACAGGTGCCATAGAGCTCTCAGGGGGAGACCACAGAAAGGTGACCCCCCCAGGGATATCGTGATCCGCCTGCATCATTACCGATTAAAGGAGGAAATATGTAGGATTGCCAGAGACGCTAAAACTCTGGAATTTGACAACATCACCTTCCAGGTATATCAGGACCTGGCTCCTGCCACCCTAATGCGGAGACGGTCCTTCGCTCACATCACAAAAACACTCCGGGATCACAGCATCCGTTACAGGTGGCTATTCCCCTGTGCCATCATGGTCCTGCGGAATGGGGTGGCCCACACACTGAGGTCGCCGGAGGAAGGAGCGGGGTTCCTGATTAAAGTTGGGGTCAAAGAGATATCCTCAAGTCCTCCGCAAAGGGCCCCACGCCCCACGCCCGTCCCTGTGCCCACTGGTGATCGAGCTGGAGCTACGGAAACCTCCAGCAGGGCTCTAGCAGGGATTCTACATAAAACACCCTGCCTACTATGAAGAACTCCTGTGTCGGTGTCCAGGCCCAGCAACCGCTAAGCCGAAATCCACAGACATTGCCCTGCTTTTCAGCTCTCCCCCAGGCTAGAGACTCACCTTCTTCAGATGCGACAATGACGATCCCCGGAGCAGATCCGCCTGTGACTTTGGCGGAGCGGCCATTTTCTTCAGCTCCTTCCCTCCTGAAGGTGGCGGGAACACTGCCGGAGTTCGCGCCATTCCGAGGTGACGATGTCTGGTGACGTCACGTCATCGCGAGATCACGGCAAATCGCGGATCGAGAAGCGCATGGCACACTAAGTGACGTCAGTGCAACAGTCAGGCCCCCGCCATAGCTGACCACAGCAACGGCAGCCCGAACAAGAACTGGTCACGCAGAGGTTCCCCAGCGCGGGCGGCCTTGCCTGGTCCGGAGGGAGGAAGAGTCCCCTCCCGCAGCGGTCGGGCCCCGCATTCAGTTCAAATTGCACTAAATCACCAATGACTTAACACTCTCTATTAAAGCTTATGCAGGTCTTGGGGGAGGGAGGAGGAGGGGGGGAAGAGGGAGGGAGGGAGGGAGGGGGAGGGAGGGGGGTGGAAGGAATGAGGGGAAGGTCAGATGAGGACAAGCAGAGAGCAAAGAATAAGAGAGACAGAGAGGAGAACGGGGGGAACGAGAAGGAAGAGCAGGAGGGGAATTAAGGGGAGCAAGGAGGGAGGAAAGAGAGGTAGGGGGATGGAGGAGAGAGAGGGGGGGAATGAAGAGGGAAAGAGGGGAATGAGGGAGGAGAAAAGGAAGGGGAGAGGGAAGAGAAAGAAGAGAAGATCTGAGAAAGGAGAAGAGAGGATGGGGAGAGGGGAGAACAGAGAACGCAGGACACATAAGACTTGGCGGGCTGGATATGCACATCACCAGTTAGGACACGACAGGTTCGCAAGGGCAAGTGGGTACGTCCAGTTCTATTATAGTTAACATTGCTAAAACCACTGTTATTATTATATGTAAGAGAGTTAATGTTTATGTCTGGGCTTTAGCACTAAAGTGCGGGGAAAACTAGTTTATAATAGGAAGTTACCTTTAACGGCGTAAGTTTTAAAATATGTTATGTCTGCGGAATAGACTAGATCTCTTTGTAGCGGTGTGCCGGTGGGGGCTCCCACTAGCGCCGGGCATGCGTACTATTGTGCAGCTCCCAACGTACTGGAGCTGTACACAAGTCCCAGGGAGGTCAGTCCCTGCTAAAAGGAATCGACCCCAGGTACCTAGGGAGTTAACTGACCTACCCTCTGGGCACAAGAGCCGAACTCGGGGGCTCCCGAGGCGAGCTCTTTTTCTATTCGATTTTTTACATTGTACTCTTTTTTTTCTCTGTTTTACTTTGGTTTTTTTATTTTTTTGCTCCTCGTGTGACTTTCCCTGTTTAGTAAACCCACCCCCTCCTCACCCCTCTTTCCCACCAGAAAAAAAAAAAAGGAGAGGGTGAGAACGCAGATAAGATGAGACTGTGGCGGTAACGACTCCCCTAGAGGCAACATGGAGGCAGATGCACAACCGCAAACCCCTAGACACACCAGGATGGGTGAGTACATATATATATCACAGCGAGACAATGGTCAGGGTATGTAATATGGCATTGACACTACTCTCGCACAATGTTAAAGGCTTTAACAGTCCGGTCAAAAGACGGATAGCTTTCTCTGACTACAAGAGGAAAAAAGCAGACATACTGTTATTACAGGAAACACACTTTAGCAGCACGAACACCCAAATTTCTGGATAAGGGTTTTTCACATTTCTATACATCCTCAGCACCAGTGAAGAAACGAGGAGTTGCCGTCCTTTTCAACAATAATACACCATTTGTGGCCCAGACAGTTAAAAAAGATGGGGACGGCAGATTCCTCATATTAGTCGGAACAATACATGAACAATGGATTACAATAGCCACCATATATGCCCCATGCGTACAGGATGCAATGTTCTTCAGTAAATTCTTCCAAACCCTACAGGCAATAGCAAAGGGATGCGTTATACTGGTGGGAGACTTCAATATAACATTACATCCGGGCCTAGATAGATCAGGAGGAGGGGAGTCAGCTAATAAGAAAACAAGGGCATCTCTGATCCAAGGTTGCAAGAACAACCACTTGGCGGATATTTGGCGGGAGATGCATCCAATTGACAGGGACTATACGTTCTTCTCCCACCCGCACCACACATACATCAGAATCGATTACTTTCTTGTTTCATGTCGAATGGTTCCGATGTTCTCCCATACGGCGATCCATGATATTTCATGGTCGGACCACGCACCAATTGAGCTAAGGTGCAAAGATATCCGGCTCAGCTGGCCGGGGGCGAACTGGAAACTTAAAGACGCAGTCCTTAAGATCCCTGAAACCTGCGCGATGATCGGGAACGAAATAGAGCAGTTCTTCAATATAAACACGGGCTCTGTGGAATCTCACCTGGTGTTGTGGGAGGCTCACAAAGCTACACTACGTGGTGTCATAATTGGCATCACAGCCAGGCGGAAAAGGGAAAGAGAAGCCAGAATCACTGCTCTTCAAACCAAACTACACACCCTAGCATCCAAACACAAAACTAACCCCGATATACAATTACTACAGGCAATCAAAGACACCAAGATTGAATTGAATATGCTATTAACCTCCAAGGCCGATAATTCACTGAGTTGGTCTAAGAGGAAGTTTTTTGAGAAGGCCAATCGACCGGATACTATGCTAGCCCGAGCACTGAAAGACAGGCAATCTAAGTTTAACATCCAAGCTATACGCTTAAAATCTGATGTTTGTACGGCCAATCCACAGAAAATAGTAGAAGAATTTGGAGAATTCTATAGGTCCCTATATGATGGGAAAAAAGTGGCACATAATCAAAATACGAGCACAGCCTTAAGAGATTTCTTAGCTACCTCGAACCTGGGTAGATTGACAGAGTGCGACCGACAAGCTCTGGGCGCTGACTTCACATTGGAAGAGGTATCCCAGGCTATTAAAGAACTTAAACCATCAAAGGCTCCTGGCCCAGATGGTTTCTCGGGGCTCTATTATAAGAAATATGTAAAATATTTAGCCCCAAGGTTGCTCCACATGTTTAATGCAATCCTAGCAGGAGCTCCCATCCCCAAGGATATGCTGCGAGCGTCCATATCACTAATACACAAACCTAGCAAAGACCCGCTGGACTGCAAAAGTTACAGGCCGATCTCCCTAATTAACACAGATATTAAGTTATATGCTAAATTACTGGCCAATAGATTGTGTCTTATCCTACCCAGACTTATACACCCAGATCAGGTCGGGTTTATGGCAGGGAGACAAGCAGCGGACAACACCCGACGAATTATTGATCTGGTAGAATTGGCTAATAAAAATGACACCCAAAGCATGCTGTTACTGCACCGACACACTTTATTCGAGCAAATACCCAGTATGTACCTGGCAGATACCTGGAATGCGCCGCTCCTCACCTCTGACAAGCCCCGTTGCGTTTGCCTTCCCAGCCTGGGTTCATGCCTGGCTGACGGGCGGCTGATCTGTTAAATGATAATGATTAGGATTTAATAGGCTGCAATGCTTCGCGTGTCTACCAGATGGCATAAATTCATGAATTGTAATGCAGTATATATATATATACTGTGCAGTATTGCAGCCAGCGGGAATAAAATGCTTCAATCCCTGCCTGGAAAATACCTCAATGCACTCGGGCAGAAAACAGTCACAAACCTCAATACACCCGGGTATACCCGAATTCGTGGGACTAGCCGAGCTCGAATAAAGTGTGTCGCCAGTGTAAGTCTGGACGCTGAAAAAGCATTCGATATTATAGACTGGCCATACCTACAAGAAACTCTCGCAGCATTTGGCTTCGGGGATCAGATGAGTAGGGCGATCATGTCGTTATACTGAAACCCTACAGCTAGGGTGATACATCAGGGCTTCCCTTCATCTTCATTCCAAATTAAAAGTGGCACTCGGCAAGGATGCCCTCTATCTCCCCTTTTATTCGCCCTATGTATCGAACCACTAGCTGCTAAAATACGAGATAACCCGGATATCGCAGGGCTAAACGCTTACTCTCAATCGCACAAAGCGGCCCTGTATGCAGACGATATCCTCTTAATCATAACAAAACCCATCACCACATTGCCCAACCTATTCGACCTCCTGAGCAGATTTTCAAAGATATCTGGATTCAAAATTAACCAATCCAAATCGGAAGCACTCAATATTAACCTCCCCAGTTATACGGAAAAGCTGTTGAGTTTGAACTTTCAGTTCAACTGGCAACAAAAACACATAAAGTACTTAAGAATCCACATCACCAGAGAGGCCAACCTCATCTATAGTGCAAATTATCCCAACCTAATTCGGACTCTTTAAAAAGACCTTTATAGATGGTCCTCCAAGAGGATATCATGGATCGGTAGGATACATAGTGTCAAGATGAACCTACTACCACGTATCCAATTCCTCTTCCAGACACTCCCTGTGACACTTAAAACTACAGATATACTCTCGCTCCAAACAGAAATCTATAAATTTATCTGGGGTAGGAAAAAATCGAGAGTCAATCGCTCCAACATGAAAAAACCTGTTGCTGCGGGTGGTTTAGCGGTACCCTGTCTATTAACATACTATAAAGCGGCCCAATTAAGACAAATTGTTCAATGGCACTCTAACCCCCAATTGAAACGGTGGGTAGAACTGGAAAATGCCACATGCTCCCCAAAGGAGCTTAGCGGCCTGATTTGGTTACCAAAAACTGCGTTTAACCGCAGAGAGATGCCGCTCACTTCAATGACCAACTCTCTATCGATCTGGGAGGCAACCAAATTTAAGAATTCCCTGACATCAAAGCACTCGCTGATGTCCCCCATTTGGAACAACCCAGTGTTCGCACCCGGCATGGCGGGGACCAGTATCCCGATTTGGAAACAAAAAGGCTATTCTCGAATGAAAGACCTAGAAGGAGACAACCAGAAAATCAAGACCTTTGATCAGTTAAGATTAGAAAAAGAAATGCCGCACTCTGAATTCTTTAAATACCTCCAGGTTAGAGCATTTTATAACAAATATGCCCCATACCCCCCTTTAAAAAAATTCGAAAAGCTCTGTCGGGCTGACGCCGACACAAAGGGACTTATTTCAACAATATACGGAGAGGTAGTCGGTTCTGCTGACCTTGAACAACAGATCCCCACATACAGGACTAAGTGGGAAACAGATCTAGGGGAAAGCCTGGAAGACGAGGAATGGAGCGCCATCTACTTGGCCTCAGCAAAAAGCTCCATGTGTACCACTCTAAGGGAGAACGCATATAAGGTCCTCATGAGATGGTACCTCACCCCACTGAAATTATCTAAATACATGCTGGGATCCTCCCCACTGTGCCCCAAGCAGTGCGGCGGATCAGCAGATTTGTTACACATGCTGTGGTCTTGTCCAAAAATATCCCCGATATGGGATGAAATCAGAAATTGGATCCAGAGGGTTTTTGACCTCACTATTCCGCCTGACCCGTGGCTGTTCCTGCTAAACAGACCGCTGCCTGGTCTATCAAAAGCAAGTTCCAAGCTAATAGCACATTTTGCACTCGCAATGAGATGCGAGATCGCAGCACTGTGGAAACGCCCCAATATACCAAACATCCCAAAAATTCAAAATCGCATTTGGTTCATCTGCCAGATGGAAAAGTTAACCAGTTTAGTTAACGACACTGGCGACAATTTTCTAAAAGTCTGGACGCCATGGCTGGCACAGACAGATATCCCGGGGATTGAGTGTACCACAATTTGGCATTAATATCAACAAATGATTTCTCCTTTGGTGGGGACAGTATAGACAAACAAACACGTAACAGCCGTACAGGAACTATAGCCCCTAATACCCTTAAGGCCAGCCCAAAGACCGGGTCTCCTTCCCTTTCCTCCCTCCAGTTTCCCCCCCCCTCCCCCCTCCCTTCCCTCCGTGGGTTTTTTTATTTTATTTTATTTTTGGAATTGGAGGGAACAGAGACTTTTGGCCATTTCTCTCACATTCGACACCAGGTGAGTCGTATGCTATTACATCAATATTTCATTCTGAAATACTGAGAAATGCAAGGATTTATACAGACATAAAACAAAAATCATCTGTTTAGATGATGTGATCAGGAAATGGCAACATTACACGTCACTGTTAAGTTTATGAAAAGCATGTTTGTAATTAAACTGTTGCACGTATAAAAGAAATAGCATAACAATATGTGCATTAACATTGGATGTACAGGCAAATAAAGAGGAGCACAGAATTACTTAGTCATTATGTTGATTGTAAAATTTTGTTTTTTATTATTAAGTGATTGCTGAGGACACGGATTCAGATGAGTCAGCAACACAACAACAACGTGTCATAAGTGATGATGAGATGTTAGTCGATCCCCCACATATTCCTGTCCCAGATGTAGAAGATTCCGATCCTGATTGTATGGCATTACAGGATACACAAAATCCAGAAAGTGATGACAATGGTGAGATCCAAGCGGGCCCGGGAGACCAGGTTTGTTCGTAAGCATTGCCGAATTTAACCAGCCAAGAGGCAAGGTTTTTGACCAAGCAACAAGATATTGCTGACAGGCTAAAACAAATCAAAACATATATAAGGAAATGAAACATGACACTCCTTATGACTAAACAACAGGAGACACTGGACAACATGGCAAATAGTCTCTCAATCATAGCCAAATATATGGCACAGGTTGTGGCACATGTCCAGGCACAGCCCCCGCCACAGCCACAGCCACATCCACAATCCCAGCCACAAAGCGAGCCAGAGGCACAATCCAATCTAGAGCTACTATCCGATCTAGATCTACTGATGCAGCTGCTGCTATTCGAACGATTAACGTGGTATGTAGATCGGAATACCCATTCGATGGCGCGCAATTTAATTTAATCATGCCGATTTAAATACGCGGTTTGGTTATCGTTTTGTCCGGATTAGAAATGGCATTTAGCGTGTTCTGCAATACCGTCGAGAAACTAAAGTGGGCAATCGCGAGTTGTTGTCATCAAAATCCAATAGCAATTGAATGAGACGATTGCCATGTTGCTGAAATCGGCTGTGATGCCTGCCACGCATACGCGCCATAAGCCCTTCAAAGCTTCTTCTATTGTGCTGTGCCAAGTCATCTTGGAGTTCACCGCTTATCAACAACACAACACCCCTCCCCCCACAGAGCTGTTAATAAGATTACCATACGGCCTTCAAAGCTGGCCCCCCAAAGACACACACTTTAGTAGTTGAATCAAATCATTAATAATTGTTCTTTAGAATTTTATTGGGTAATGAATCATACAAAAATGAAAAAAAAAAAAAAAAAGAATTTGTGTACAGGCTTGTATTTTCCTTCGTTGTGGTTGCATTTGATTCTGTATTGCTGTACTGTACAGTACAGTACTGAAAATAAAAACCAGAAATAATAGATTATTAAAAAAATATTTTTTTGGGTGGGGTCTGATGATTTGAACCCCCCCACACACACACACGTTCAGTGTGCGATATTCATGTCTGCAATACTGTAGTATAATCAAAAAAGCAATAATAGACTTTATTAAATAAAAAAACATGTGCTGTATTACAGTAACATGTTCGCAAATCAGCAAAAACAATTTTTTGGTTATCACCATGGCTTGCATAGCAAGTATGGATATTCTGAAATTCAAGTTTTTCAAATGCAGTACAGTACACTGTATACCATATTTTTGGGGGTTATCACCATGGGCTTGAATACTGTAGCAAGTATGGATAACGTGTTTTTTTTTTTTGGTTATCGCCATGGCTTGAACAGCAAGTATGGATATTATGAGAATCAAACAGCACTGTTGCTTTTTAATTCCACACTAGTCATGGACGTTCTTTCTGAGGTGGGTGGCATGCTGTAGTACTGTGATTTTCACAGCTCGCACCCCCTCCCCCCGCCCGCACACACATGGCTGAAGGATTTCAACCTCTTATCAACACCTCTGACAAATCATGCCACGCATGCGCAAGTGCGATAAGCTAAGCCCTTCTAACTTGCCTTTTTTTCAGCACAACAATCCCCTCCCACTAGTAATAAGATTAACATGTTGTGTGAGATACAGGCCTAGCTAATAAAGCCCTGCTAAAACTGCTATTGTACTTTAACAAAACAAGTCAACTTGAAGTTGAAAGCTTATCAACAACACAACAACAGAGCCCTCCAACAGAGCCATTAACGTAAATGTACTGTTGCATGATTATCATGAGCTGGGCAGAAGACATGTTGGATAATCCTTAATGCAGGAAAATAGTATTTTTCTACAGCATTTTATTGCATTATTAACAGAACTGATTGATTAAACAATAAAAATATAATAATTTAAAAAAAGCATTTTTTGTTTTTATATATATATTTTCCCAAACTAATGTGAAGTGCAATGCTTTGTTTGTTGAACTGTTAATAAGAATTTCTGGTTACCAATAGGGGTTTAAAAAATAGATTTTATTTTTTAATGCATAATATAGTACAAAAATACAATACAGTAGCTCTTGTCTTTCTCTTCGTTATGGCATTGCGAGATGGGGAGAGAGGTGGCTGCAGCTCTGAAAATACAGTATTTCAAAAGATTTTTTTAACAACATATATTATTTTTTTTGACAAAAACGAATTTCTATACAGTAACTATTATCTTACACATCCCCCCGCCCCCCTTCCTTGCTTGCGGCAGTTCTGAAAATGAAAAAAAACAATAAATGCAGACATGGTTAGTTTGAGTGCCATACAGTACTTACAGTGCAGTAAAGTGCCTGTATCATACTTACCTGTGCCTGATTAACAGAAATAATTGGTTAAAACAATAATAATACAGTATTTTTTTCAAAAGATTTTTTTTAAAACTTTTTTTTTTTTTGGCCAACACGAATTTCTATACAGTAACTACTGAGAGAGGTGGGAGAGGGGAGGTTTGTGTAAGATACAGGCTGGTTTGTACATGAACACCATACTATTATCTTACACACCCCCCCTTCCTTCCTTGCTTGCGGCAGTTCTGAAAATGAAAAGAAACAAAATATGCAGACACAGTTATTTTTAGGGCCATACTTACCTGTATCATACTTACCTGTGCCTTATTACTTTCCCGAGGCCTGGCCATTACGTTGTATAACAAAAGGCAACACAGTCGCAATATGATCAATATATTTATTACATCTGGCTACGGTGAGTATATTGTTTCAGAAATTCAGTATCCCCTTTTCCAATTCTTCCTTTTTGGACGGTTTCCATACTTTTCTCATATAATCCTTCAACTCATGCCATACCATTTGATGGGATTAAAATCTGGTGATCTGTAATACAGTAGGAGGGGAGAAAAAAGGTGAGTTACGTAAGGAGATATACAGTAAACTATGTAAAACAATGCGAAAAGGTTACCCAACTTACTCCGCTTGCGTCTTAACCCAGTTGGTACCGCTGGCAAGAATGTGAGCCGTCGACGCTGTGTGTTTCGGATCATTGTCCTGGAAGAACCAGTGACCAGATGGGAAATCATTCTTTATGTATTCAACAACATGTGTAATTATGTGATCTTGGAAGAACGCTTTATTCATGATTCCTGGAAACAAGAAAAAACATGTAACATTAGGGTACAAAATACTGAATACAGTACAGCTGTTCAGTGCGTAAGGCCACAGCATGTGTATGTGTGCATTATTTTACCCTCAAAGATAATGATGCATCCTGGTCCTTGTCTAGAGATGGCACCCCACACATGCATCTTCACTGGGTGCTTGGGACGCGGCTTAAGAGATAGGCGTCCTTTTTTGTAGAATCCAAAACGGGCAAACCTCTCAAACGCTACAGTTGTCTCGTCTGTAAAGATGACATCATTGAAAGTCTCGCCACTTTCAATCCATGCCCGTGCCTGGTCCACTCTTTTTATTTTGTTGGCTTCCCTTATCATAGGATACGCTCTGTAATGACAAGGAAAAATGTTAGAGCCACTAAATGGTGGACATACAGTACAGTATGATACTGTATTAGGAGGGAGCCTAACATAAAAAAGAGGGCATGTGTGACGTACTGTATACTGTACTGTACTTACTTAAAATGCCCATATTTCCATCCCAATTTCTGTCTCATCAACCTGATACTTTTCTCTGATGCTTTTATTTTGTGAGTAGCCTCTAATGCATTCTTTACCCTTGTGGCACACGTCTCATCATTCGCGTCATTTATTTGGTCCATCAGAAGAGTGTTCGCCCTAATGTGTAAAGAATAACAGAACAATTTGTTACAGTAGGCAAATTAAGCATCCCAATAGCGCACAGATTTCTTATTGTCTGATGTTGCTGCTGCACTTATTGTACTGTGAGTACAATTTGGGCGCTACAGTATACAGTATGAATATATTAAATAAATAGCCCCTCAAACTGCAGGATTATTAGTTCAAAGAACACAGAATCTTTTGAAATGATTACACTATGACACCACCTCCTGGTTGACACCACCTCCTGGTTGACTTAAAAAGCTAGTGATTGATTGTAAGAATGGCAAAAATTTTATACTGTACAGTCGAAAGGTACTGTAAAGATTAATAAAATATTGAACACAGGCATACTAGTACTGTACAGTTCACTACAAGACGTTGGTAGAGTTATGGAGGACAATACAGAAAGTACTGTACTTACTCAGTAGTGACAGTCGGCTTTCTTTTGACGTTTTTTGCCTTCCCATGCGCATGATAACAAACAGTGCTTTTTGCTAAACCGAGGCCCGAAACAGCTAACCAGCGGTGGATCTGTGCAATGCTGTGTCCATTCTGGTACATATCTTTTATTCTCAAGCTGAGATCTTTTGAAATCCTTTTCTTTGGCATCGCTGCTGATAGAAATAAATTGCAAGAACACTGTCACGGTAGCTAGTGATAGGTTATAATACACACCAAAATATCTGGGTTGAATTGAACACGACTTAGATATAATAAATATAGTTTATTCCTTAAAGAAGGAGGACACACAAGATGATACAAATAACAGACAAAATAGACACTTATTTAGGGTTGGACAATGAAGCAATCAGGATACAGGATTGGCAATTCATTCAGCAATACAGGTTCAGATGAAGACATCACAAAAAGACACGAAGACAATGGGTATAGGGCTTACACTTTTTATATGGAGTTTCAACCCCCATACCTTAACCTTGGGGCGTCTGAATGTCTAGCAGACTTCTTTGTAGTCAGGCAACCCTTCTATCTGTAAGTGTGAATTATGACATTTACAGACCACTCAGGCTCTGCGTTCCCCCGCCCTATTGTACACAATCAGAGTGGTCAGCCTTTGATCAGAGGGTTTATTGTAGACCACTTGTCTCCCCCCTGAACATTAACATAAAGCAGAGCAAGTAATTTTCCCGGGCTTTTATACCAGCTTTGCAAAACAGTATTTCTTTAATATCTACAAATATTAAAATAATCCGTTCTGTGGGTCTGAGCGGGCTGAAATTTGCCAGGTCCTCATGCCGGAAGACCTTTGCCATAGTGGCCAAGTTTCAGCCTACCACAACCCCAGAACTGGAGATACAAAAAACAAGTTAAAATCCCCTATTAACTTTAAGGCAGGATTCTCCGCTATAACTAAAAGAAATCTCTGCTTTTCACTCTCCCATTGAAATCAACGGGCTCCGCCGCTATAGGCTTTCAATGGAGCAACTCCGCCATTGAAGTCAATGGGCTCCGCCGCTATAGGGTTTCAATGGAGCAACTCCGCCATTGAAGTCAATGGGAAAATTACAATTTTTCACATTTGCCTACACTCCGTCTGGTTGATCCGAGAGAGCTGGAAATGGCCATGCAGTCATGCCAGAACAGTGACTACCTGCGACCAAAATCCCAACCCTCTGGAACTCACAGAACCAGAGATATAGGCTTACACTTTTTACCCTTTCGGACTTAGCAGTTTTAAAGCCACGCGGCTATCCCCCATTGGAATCAATATGGCCGGCGCCGCCATAGGAAATGCATGGGCTGGCGCCGCCATAGGATTCAATGGGACCTCCGCTCCCATTAGAGTCAATGGCGCGAACCTTTACGGGGGTTCCTCATTCTCGGACCCGGTGGTGGTCGTGTGGGGGGGTTCCTAGGGTCTAGGGGCAAAAATAATTTTATTTCTGGGTGCCCTAGAACCTAAGTCTCCCACGCCAATTGTATTTGAACTAATTTGATCAAAATCTCTTTTTCAGATATTGTATCCGCTTCTGCGGTCTGCGGTTAGGATGGCTGCCAACCCATTCCTGGAGGTCGGCGTCGAGGAATCCCTATTGAAATGAATGGCTCCATTGACTTACAATGGGGAACCGCCGCTTCTCCTCTCGGGCGCCACCTGCAGGTCTTCCGATGAAAATGGGTCCAAATCGCCAGTTTCCCCATAGGATCGTATTGAGCTGCAACGGCGACCTATGGGGAGCTGCAAAATGGAGCCTGCAAAGGCGGGAAAATGGAACAAAGGGCTATAATCACTGAATTAACATTAACCCTTTCCCTCCCGCATAGATCCCAGTGTATGTGTTGGTGCAGACACTGGAATGGGAACAATACACATTTACAGGGGAATATACATTTGGGTGCTGAAGCAGGGTAAAACACATTACTGGACCACAGTCCAGTTAACCCCTTGCTTCCCAAGTGAGAGCAGGGGGTGGCCAAATGGGGTGTAACCCCTTTAATACCGGGCCAAACCCTCTCTCTCATGACACACACACAGAGCAATTCGATGTGAATTCGGTGTGTATTGAATGTGCATTGAATACACAAAATGGATGGTGTATTTATACTTTAATTTAATGTGCCTCGACACGATTAGTACACAGCCTACTTTTAACACCTGCACCTCGTGTCCATGCAAGCGAAACATTTTAAATAAAAGGTGAGACAAATTGCATAGACTCTCACACACTGATTCCTATCTGAACTTGCTCTTGTCCAGATACTGCATTGTGCATTTGTCCATCTGTTTCCATGGATCGCCCCCGATTCTACGGACGCAGGAACCACCTTGCTTCTGCCGTGCCGGCCAAGTGAAAGGCGGAAGCTGTTTCCCAGCCAAAACCTAAGCAAAAACCAAAGCAGAATAAAGAAAATGTTCCAAAGGCTCAAAAGGTTATGACCCCATGGCCTTATTTTGTAAAGAAGAAGATCGGCGCACTTAGCACTGTGCCAGTCAAGTGGAATCCCGATTCTCTCCTTGCACCCTCCACTCACCTGCTCCACAACCCATCCTCGATGCTGATGCTCTCCTGGCAACCCCCTGCCAACATGCACCACAACCCATCCTTGACGCTGATGTTCTCCTGTCAACCCCATTCCGACCTTCTCCACAACCCATCCCTGACGCTGATGCTCTCCTGTCAACCCCCTGCCAACCAGATCCACAACCCATCCTCGACACTGATGCTCTCCTGTCAACCCCCTGCCGACCAGATCCACAACCCATCCTCGACGCTGATGCTCTCCTGTCAACCCCCTGCCGACAAGATCCACAACCCATCCTCTACGCTGCTGCTCTCCTGTCAACTCCCGGCTCAAATGCTCCACAACCCATCCTCGACATTTCTGCTCTCCTGGTCACCTTCTCCACCACACACCTACGCAGATGTCTACAGCATGGAGAAAAAGGTTGATCTTCTTTTGGAGACCATGTTGAGTATGGATATGCACATGGAGAAAATGGAAAGTAACATGGAGAAGATGGCAAGTAACATGGAGAAGATGGCAAGGAACATGGAGAAGATGGAAAGGAAGATTGTGGGGATGTATTCTTTCCTGCGAGTTCCTGTCCCTGTTCCTGTACCAGTATGTCCGACGCAGGAGCAGGAGGGTGGCCAGCATGACGTGACCTTCAAGCTTCCCTCACCAAGCACCCCACGCTCACCCCATCCATCAGAATATGTGTGCCTGTATGCCTTTGAGGATGAGGTGACAACCCCGGTAAGGCCACAACAGGAGGAAAGCTTCCTCCCACAACGCCTGCCCTCGCCCACTGCCAGAAGTACCAAGCACCCAGGCTTCCAACAATGCCAGACATCATCTTGACCGACCTGACCCAGAACGACCGGGAGAAATACAGGACTGGATGTGCTGGTGTAGC
Source organism: Ascaphus truei (assembly GCA_036426205.1). Lineage (NCBI taxonomy): Eukaryota > Metazoa > Chordata > Amphibia > Anura > Ascaphidae > Ascaphus > Ascaphus truei. Next base: position 49,912 of record WSYH01000961.1, on the reverse strand, counting down.
CCAGAAATTTTCCCTTGCAATATTTAAACACCATGTCATTTTTGAGATGTACAGCGGTTGGACCCACAGTGTAAATTATGAAGTAAATAAAAGAAAGAGGGCACTGCCAACAAATTTAAGAAATAAAATTTTGAATGAATTAGAGCGTTATTTTCGTGTTACCCCTACAGTTATTAGAGCTGTGAGAGACACTATAAATGGCCTGTTGAGGCATACAAGGGCACATGCTTGGAGTGGCACCCCTCTTACTAACGACTTTTCCCACACTCTACAGTAGTGTAGTGCAAAAGTTTTTCATCCAAAAAAAAAAAATTAGCATTGTTTTATTGTTTAATGTGTTTAATCATTTTCTGTTTGTTTTTATGGTTTTGAAATATTGATATTGTCTAATCATTTATTGTGTCAATCAGGCACAGGTAAGTATGTTACTGTATAGAAATTCATTTGTGCAAAAAAAAAAAAATACTGTAAAAGGTGTTTTTACATGTGTTTTTTTTTTAATCAAACTAACCACGTCTGTTTATTTACAGTATACAGGATTTTCAGCAGCTGCAGTGAAAAAAGGAAGGGTGGGGTGTAAGATTGCAGCACTGTGTCTACTGTAAGTACAAACAAGCCTGTATCTTACACAAACCCCCCTCTCCCACCCTCTCTCGGTGTTCCAGTACAGTAACTGTATAGAAATCCTATTGGGGGGGGGGGAAAATTGTGTTTTTTTTTTACAAATCTTTTGAAATGTTATTGTTTAATCATTTTTACCAGTACAGTAATTACCAGTACTTGTTTCTTTCTACCATATTTTCAGAGCTGCAGCCCCCTCTCTCCCCCCATCTCGCAATGCCATAACAAAGAGAAAGACCACAGCAACTGTTTTTTTTGTATTACTGTATGCATTAAAAAATAAAAGTATTTTACTGTATGACCGACCCCCTACTGCAGACCTGAAATTCTTATGAACAGTTCAACCAAGCATCGCACTTCACATACAGTACTGTACAGTATGGAAAGATAGGGCATTTCTCGGTTATTAAAAAATAATTTAAAAAAAATAATTAATACTTACAGTACAGTATGGAATAAAAGATATACATTTTTATGTTTGGTGTTTATAAGAAACGTTGCGCAATGAAACATACTGTAAAACAGTAGTGGTGATGACAGTACTGTACAATGTAAAAAAATAATTTAATATTAAAACAGCAGCATACAGTACTGTACAGTATAAGGTTTTCTATAAAACTCACAATTGTTCTATAGATAGATAAAAATGGCACTGTCACTAAATGTTTGCCCACTTAGCAAACAATGCAAAAGCAACTTTTAAAATAAGCAATATTAGAGGTCCATTCAAATCCCTTCTTTTGTCTTTTTGCGCTGGATGACAAAGTTTCGTTTCTGGGGAAAAACAAAAAAATATGCTATTTTTATTGGTATTGCGCATGCGTCAAGTCGCTTCATTGGGAATTAAAGCAGCCGTTCAACCGTTGTGGACGATGAGAACAAACTTCTGATTGGCTCTGACTCTTGAGCCCCACCCTCTCCCTATATTTGTAAGCTGCACTGCAGCAGCGTCACGTACTTCAGCGGCCAATCAAATCATTCTTCAAAGTGCACTCAACAGAGAAACATCCCCTCAACTCGCATACAGTAAAATACTGTATTGTATTGATGCACATACTGTAAGTACAGTAGTACTAGTACAGTAATGTACTGTAAAATACTTACAGTACTACTGTATTGTTTTTAAAATAAATTTTATTTTTGACACACGGCAGCTTGAACTGCAGCTAAAAACTTAAGACTATCATGTACATTATACTGTAGTACAGTGTAATACAGTGTAGTACAGTACATTACTGTATACTGTACCTTCTTTATAAGCTTTGCCAAACGGGTGGTGATGACTCACTGTGCCTCCTCAAGTCTGCATTATAGTTGACAGGTGACAGCTGGCCTGCTACACTTGTAGTTGACAGCTGATGATGCTGGAAAACATTTTGGTACTGTTTCTGGTACATGCAAGCTTGCTGGTACCTGAACGCAAAATCAGGCTCAGGCTGGAAATTTTCCAGGTATTCTGGCGGGGACAGGTAACAGTGCAAAGGATTGCCGTTCACAAGGTTATCACTAATGGTCGGACCGGACACTGGTGCTGGTGCTGCAGCATTAATCGCTGAATATATTAAAAACGCATAACTACAGTCAGGTTTTTTATACGTCTGTGGTGTAGCCATAATGTCCACTCAGCAATTGTGCGGGGAAAGAATGTTAAAAAAAAGGCAAACATTGAGTATTTTAATGCTTTTTATTAAGATCGCCTAATTTGATAACGTCTTCGAAATAACAAGGTCAATTCACAATGGGCCATTGTAAGAATGTACACCAGTATCTGTTTTAAACACCTGCACCCTTACAAAGTAGCAAAGCAATGTTGCAAATACACATTCCAATTCAATCCAATTCATTAATTGCATACATTTCTGCCACCTGGCGGATACGTAAAGAATAACACCCAAATTATAATTCATTAATTCTGCCACATGGCGGATACGAGAAGAATTGCATCCAAAGAAACAATAAACCATTACATTAAACAGATCTACCGCTTCCGGTTGCCCGGAGCCGGAATGCGCGAACGCGGCATGAAAACTGATAAAATGAGAAAATACTGAATGGAATACAGCGGTCAACACGAAAACTGATTCAAGGCGCGTTCGAATAACGGTAGCTGCATCAGTACTATCCGATCAAGAGATACTATCCGAGCCAGAGACACAAAGAGAGCAAGAGACACAAAGAGAGCCAGAGAAACTAAGAGAGCCAGAGACACAAAGAGAGCCAGAGACACAGGCAATGGTACAGCAGGATTCAATGGCACAGGCAATTCCCATGGCCCAAATCCTGGCACTGGCACTGGCACTGGCTCAACCATTGGCCCAACCCCCAGCACCGGCTCAACTAATGGCAAAATCCCCGACACCGGCTCAACCATTGGCCCAACCCCCGGCACCGGAGCAACCATTGGCCCAATCCCCGGCACCGGATAAACCATTGGCCAAAACCCCAGCACCGGATCAACCATTAGCCCAACCCCTGGCACCGTATCAACCATTGACACTGGCCCAGCATCCAACGTCAAGAACAAGTCAACGATCAAGAAACCGTGCACATGATCCTACTGCAAGGCCTACCAGACATTCATCCCAAAGATTAGCCAAAAAAATAGGCAATTTCTTATAATTCTTCTTCTTCTTCTTCTTATTCAATTAGTTCCGTTCATTAATGTTCACCAAACATACTGAACAATGTGCAATAATCAAGGTGGATGTGAACTTTCCACGTGCATACAGTGAACTAAACAGTATGGATTTCTCATGTGTGAATAATCTATCTGATGCTTCCATGCCAAATATATATATATATATAGATATATAATAATATATATAATATATAGATATATATATATATATAATACATAATATATAATAAATATATATAAACAGTGCCGGCCGCCTTTAGCCCGTGCGGACGTTTAGCTGCACACTCTGATAACCGTGGACAGATGCATTTTGTTTTTTTTTTGTCCGGAGTGTATTGCGGTATTTTAGCGCTCATAATATTAGCATTTTATTATCGCTGTCTGCAATACTGCAATACCGTCTAAAAACTCAGGGGGGCGTTCGCTAGCTGTTGTCTTTGAAGTCTAATACTTTAGCAGTTCAACCTACGTCAGTACACAGTCTGCGTGTGCGCGTGCAGTAATTGTAAATTTGCATATTTATACATGCATTTGCAGTGCTGTACAGTATGTCTCATTTGAAAATTGTTGAAACGCATAGGCGTGTACAGTACTGTAACAGTATCACATTTTGGCATATACAGCGCTCTCCCCTCGCTCGCCCCCGCACACACACAGGATAATTTACTGCAATGCAGGGTATTAAAACTTCTTATCTTCTCTACAGTGCAGTACACCTCTCCCACACCATTCCTTTGAATGTGTGTCTTTCTGGTTTCAATCACATTCCTGCTTGCTTGCGAAGTTCAAGAGTGATTTTTTATTTTTATTTTCTCCACAAGCATGCATCTGTAAATTCACCACAGCTTGCTTGCGAAGTTCAAGAGTGAGTGACCAAAAAAAAAAAAAATTTGTTTCCTCATTTTTTATTTTTATTTTCACAAGGCTCGCTCAAGGATTTGAAACTCTTATCGACAGACACCTCTACAGAGTCATTCAGTTTCTGAAGCTTGCCATTGTGTTTTTAATCCATCCCTAGCCGAGCATCACCTCTCTGCGCCTGCATGCCTAATTTTCCTATTGTTGTCTTAGAGTCACATCTCTGTAATCCTCTTTGGGAAGGGAGCTAGTTGATGATTACTGCGCATGACTCACCCATCCACCCCCCCAAACCTTTGAGGCTTTATTTACGTTAACGCTTTTGAAAATCCCTTCTCGAATTTGATATGTAAATCTGATTTGCACAGCACTGTGAAATTGAGAGTTACATTTTTTTTTATCTGATTCATGTTGTTGATGCAGTAAATTACCACTTTTTGTCATTCTTTCTTTTTCTTTGGTGAGGTGTGGGGGGGGGGTTGTCAATGATTATGATTATCATGAATGTAAATAAATATTTATTTTATTTTATCAGGAACAAAAAAAACAAATATAAAAATATTCATGAATAATACAAAATGCAGTCTTTATTAAGTTCTTCTGTCAGATGGAAATTGAGGGCCGGTGGATAATCATGAATAATGCACATTGATAATAATATTAATTAATAATATATAATATATAATAAAATATATATAGTAATATAATTTTTTCCATCTTTATCTTCTTCCTCATTCTTTGTACAGTACAGTAGTTCATTGAGAAAGGAGAGGTTTTGTGTACATCATGTTCACAGACTTTACACGATACCACCCCTCTCCCCCAGTCCATCCTTTTTTTCTGAAAAGACAAGAAAACAAAAAATTAGTGCAGTTATGTGCATACTGTATTATGGCATTGTGTGCTGTATAGTACTGTCACATTTTGTTCTGTATATCTACTCCATATTGGACTACAATATGCAGTTAGTACTGTCAAACTAGTCTATACTGGAACTACTGTATACTCTGACTACTGGGAAAGAAAAAATCTGTGCCATACTTACCTGTATCATACTGTACTTACAATACTACAGTACAGTACTATACCATACTACCTTCCTGATGCTTGCCCATTACGCGCAATCACAATGGGCAACACAGTCGCAATATGGTCAATATATTTATTGCATCGTTCCACGGTGAGTACATCGTTCCAAAAACTCAGTATGTCTTGCGCCAACTCATCCTTTTTGGAGGGTTTCACGACTTTTCGAATATAGTCCTTCAGCTCATGCCAAAACATTTCGATAGGATTGAAGTCTGGCGATCTGTCATTGGAGGGGGAAAAAAAGAACAATTAGGTTAAGAGACACAGAACAAAGTTAAAACAGTGGGATAAAATGAGACACGGTTACCGCACTTACTCCGCTGGCGTCTTCACTCAGTTGATACCGCGCTCAAGAATATGCGCTGTTGACGCGGTATGCTTCGGATCGCTGTCCTGGTAGAAACGGTGACCATCCGGGAACTCACGTGTGATGTATTCCACAATCTCAGGCACAATTTTCTCTTGGAAGAAAGCTTTATTCATGATTCCTATAACAAGAAAAGAAAGTGCTCAAAAAACTGCACACTAGTACAGTACAGTGCATAAGGCAAAAGCGTGTGACATACATTTTACTGTACCTTCAAAGATGGCGATGCATCCTGGTCCACGCCTAGAGACGGCACCCCACACATGCATCTTCACTGGGTGTTTTGGACGTGGCTTCATAGATATGCAACCTTTTTTGTGGAATGCAAAGGTGGCAAATCTCTCCAGCGAAACAGTAGACTCGTCAGTGAAGATGCAATCCTGGAAAGTTTCTCCACTGTCGATCCATGCCTGGGCCTTGGACCACTCTCTTGATTTTGTTAACATCCCTTATCATAGGGTACGCTCTGTAATGACAAGGAATAAATAATTTTAGAGGTACAGTACAGTTTCTTAAACAACACTTTTACATCCTTTACTGTCCAGTACTAACCTCACACGTCCATATTTCCATCCAATTCTGCATCTCATCTTCTTTATACTGGTCTTGGATACAGTGAGATTGTGATTTTGCTGCAGAGTGTATTTGACCCTTAATGCACTCTTCTCATCATTCTCTTCACTTATTTTGTCGACCAGAAGAGTTGTCTCCCTACAATGTACAGAAAAACAACAATCCGGTTAGTTATAGTGCAGTAGGCCACAAGCACAGCACATCATTTGCAGTAAAAAATAGTATACAATTAGAAAGATCTACACAATATTTTGTTCTATTAATATGCAGCAATATAAACAATATATACTGTTGTTATAGAAATATACCAAAATAACTATAAAATTAGATAGATCTACACAATATACTGTATTGTTCTATTAATATGCATCAATATAAACAATATATACTATTGTTATATAAATATACCGAAATAACTTTAAAATTAGATAAATCTACGCTGGATCCAAAAGGAAGTGAGCTAGTCTGTACACACAGGATATAGTAGGACTAACTATACAACCAGCGTTTCTGGGAGAAACTTACAGGGGTCTGTGCTGTAGTTGCTAGATAACAGGCAACCCAGGGAGGGAAGGATACATTTGTTGTAATGTTACACAGGAATCACATGCAGCGAGTAATGCACAACTAGATTCAGGGCAAGTGTGCTGGCATCCAGAGATCAGGGAAAAAACATAATCCTGTTCCAGGACAACTCCCTTACAGACCTTATTAAGTGTGTTTCCCCCCACAAGATCAGAATCCTGTACTGCCTGACATCTGTGAAACACTTTTGTTAGCAATAGTCTGATGAGTAAGCAAAATTAATTAATTAGAGGTTTGCGGAACAAATATTATTCTAGCCAGGGTATACAGTGTAAAAAAGTTTGGGAATCGCTGATTTGGAACGATTAAAATTGTTTTCAAAAGCACCCTCAATAAAACTTTTAGATGAGAGGTAATATTGCTCAGCATTACACACCCATACAGGCATACTCCGGTTTAAGGACACTCACTTTAAGTACACTCGCGAGTAAGTACATCTCGCTCAATAGGCAAACGGCAGTTCATGCATGCGCCTGTCAGCACTTCCTGAACAGTAATACCAGCTCCCTACCTGTACCCAAGCTGTGCGCAAGCGGGGAGCCTATAGAGCCTATTACACATGTGTTATTTACATCAGTTATGCACGTGTATGGCGATTGTAGTACAGTACATGCAACGATAAGTGGGAAAAAGGGAGTGCTTCACTTTAAGTACATTTTCGCTTTACATACATGCTCCGGTCCCATTGCGTACGTTAATGCGGGGTATGCCTGTACTGTTGTGCTGTACATGTTTTGACTTGCTGTACTTTAATAAAGGAGATGTTGCGTGTTTTAACTTGTACTAATAAAGAAATGTTTTTACTTACTGTACCCATAACCTGCACAATTCCAGTCCCCGAGGGCCGCAAACAGGCCCGGTTCTCAAAGTTATCGTGAAAACCGGGCCTGTTTGCAGCCGTCGGGGACTGGAGTTGTGCAGGCCTGACTGACTGTTCTGTACACCATCCTACTGTAAATGTTTTGAATTGCTGTATTTTAATAAAGGAGATGTTGCGTTTTTTAAATTTCCTGAATAAAGATTTTTTTTTAATTACACCATACTGTTGTGCTGACTGTAAACCATACTAACATAATACATGTAGAATAAATGCATACTTTTTATTTTTTCGGGTTAATTATACAGTATATATAAAAAAAGTATTGTATACGGTCTGAAAACAGCTGCATACTGTTTCAGGTATTCTATCCTACTCAATAACAACGGCCACTAAACTGTAGACTCCGGTATGTGGTTTTTTTACTCAGATTCAGCAATGTGCAGGCATTGTAACACAAAGCGATATTATCCATCGAAATCCCTCCATTTGCCATTTTCCGCATGAGATGAGAAAGTTTTCTTTTCTGAGGAACAAAAAAAAGTAAAAGTTTTACTGTAATGGTCAGTCAGTCAGTCCCCTAAGAAGTTCCCACAGTCAGTCCCACCAATAATTTTCTCGGGGGGCGTCTCCTGTTCACATGCGCATGCGCTTACCGTCGATGTGATGACACGCATACAGTATGCGTTTCAAGATGGTTCCAATGCGCATGCGACTAGCTTTTCACCAATTGTGCAGTATCTACTGTTGAAGCCGCTCAGCCAATGATATTGCTTACAGGAGAATCGCTTGACTTTTGAATCGCACTGATATTGATATTTTCAAAATAAAAAAAACAGAATAAAATACAGCAACATTACTCACCATAGACTTTCCCTATCAGCTGGCGCCGAGCCACTGCCAGTCCCGTATTCTTGATCATACACGTCGTTGACAGGTGACAGCGGGACTACTACACCTGTAGTCAGCTGATGAGACTGGAAATCGCTTAGGTACATGCAAGCTAGCTCGAAACTGTACGCGAATCCGGCTCAGGCTGCAGGTATCCGGGCGGGGACAGACAGCAAGGGTTGCCGGTCACCAGGTTTGCACTGACGGTCGGACCGTTATTGGAAGCTGTCGCTGTCGCTGTCGCATTGCTTGCCAGCGACTGGCGTTTCTTAGTTGGTTTTAACATGACCTTTCGCCTTTTGCCGTCTCCATGATCATAGATATGGGAAAAACCTGGTGATACACACAAATACCCTAAAATAAAATTGGGATCAATACGAAAAAAATATGAGCATCTGGCGAAAATTTGTAAAAGTCATAGTTTTCGATAAAATACTGATAAATCTGAACAACTGTTGCCATCTTATCATCTGTTGCATTAATCGCGGCCCATATTAAAAAAGTGTACGTTCTGTCGGGTTTTTGGAACACGGACTGCAGTTGTGTACTTATGGCAGGACTCTCAGGACAATAACCAGACCAGAAACTGTGCTTGTCTATTTTTTATATGAAATGCCTAAATTGATACATTATTGTAACTTCTTCCTTCAGTCCCAAGGCCAATTTACAATGGACCACTGTGGTATTACGCGAAGAATTGCAACCAATTAAATCCAAACGATTATCAATAAACACACCAACCGCGCATCAACCGCGGGTGTGAATGCAACATGAATGCGGTATAAATGCGGTCAGAATGCGGCATGAACGTGGTGAAGTGCGGTGAAGTGCGTGGCATTCGGAAAAAAATCCCGGAAAAATTCGGAGATGTTGGAGAATAAAAGGGGCCGGGGCTTTATATAGTTAATGATTATTAACTGGGCTAAATAATCATTATAATAGTTGAACATTTTGACACGTTCTTTACAAACAATATTCTGAGTTTTGCTACTGAATCATGTTGAATACGCAAGCACAAAGGGCCTCATTCAGAGAAGGTTCATAAAAAAAACCACCGGACCATTTAAATAAACCTTTTTATGAGCGTAGCTATCACGGTATTAAGAAAGCCTTCATTACCTGTCATAGCAAAATTCACAAAACGGGTGATAAGACGGTGATCTGATGAACGACCCTGTGAAAAGGCCTTACCCGGCGAGTTGTATCTGCTGCAGAGAGTTGCTGTGAGAGAGCCGTCTCTCCCTGTGCAAATATCACCCGAAATTTATGTTTTTTAAATTTAAATTTTGTAATAGTTTAAATGAGCAGGGGGTCTCCTGAGCTGAACCGCATTGGTTTCAGCCTCAGGGACCCCCTACTTCCTGAGATACAGGCCCCGTTATGGGGTGCCGGTATCTCCTATGCATTTTATTCCCATGGTCACGTGACGCGGACATTTAAATGCATAGGAGATACTGGCCCCCCATAACGGGGCCTGTATCTCGGGAAGTAGGGGGTCCTGCTGCTATCCGCTACGGTAATGAAGTTTACTGTAAATGCATTTTTATTGCACAGGATTCATGCCAGGGGTCTCTGGTGCTAATATTAATGGATATCAGCTCCAGAGATTCCCGGCATCAATCCTATGCAGGAAAAATGCATTTTTTTTCTAAGTCCCATCTCGCCGCTTCTCTGCAGGTTTCCAACACCTTTAAGCCAACTTTTTCTGGCTTGAGAATTTTGTGATAAAATCACCATTCTAGAGCGGTGATAGGCGTTCATAGCCAAATCACTGCTACTAGAATTGCACGAGTTTATGAACATGCCGAAAAGTGGTGATAAGTGGCTTATCACCGCGGCCTCAGTGATTTTTTTTATGACCAATTTTTTTTGAGCAATTCAGTCTCTTATCACCCACTTATCGCTGCTTACTGAATAGCAGTAGGCATTATGGGTGATAAGTGCTTGATAAGTGGCTTATGAATGCTTTCTGAATGAGGCCCAAAGTGTGGAATGTACAGACCACCTGTTTGTGGGAGAATAATACATGGACACTTCTTCCTTTGTATAATGAACTTGGACAGTGTTGTGCACATAATGAAAGTTTGGATACTTTGTAAGAAGATGAATTTAAGGTATCGTTTTAGTTACTGTACTCCATTCCCTGAGAAAACGTGCAGTTTGATATGTGTTCTAAGGAAAAGCCTTCGTTTTCTTACGCCAATCTAATATATAGCGCCATTGAAAATCAAATACAGAAAAAAGCTACTGTCTCTCAGATCTATCAATATATTACGGATAACTACCCTTATTATTAAAATCATCCAAAACCTAAGGTATGGAAAAATTCAATCCGCCGCACTTTAACAACCAATGCTTCTTTATTCGAAACTCACCGTCTGTCGGAAACAGGGGTGGCTATTGGTCAGTTTATGAATCCGGTATGCGTATGTCTGCGAATGGAAATTTCAGAAGACTGACAATTGTCGGACACAACTACCATGATATAGGTGCCTGCAGCGGTGCCTTAAATGTTCAGCAGAATTTCTATGAATTTCAACCGGAGTTGGCCAACCAATACCAGAACCATCACGGAGCAAGTGATTACAATAACATGCATAATACAGAGTTTGCTCGACCAGATGAAATGGCACAAAGTTACTATCTGTATCCGCCTGAGTACATTCCACAAGATTCAAACTGTTATGGAGTAAGCTACAACCATACCCAGCTGAACACACCGAACAACGAATTGATTGACTACAGCGGCTATCTCGCATACACCCCTTCCATGCCTGCACCGAATATGAATGCAATATAATGCAGGTAACTATAGCGGAAATAGTTTATACACTGTGAATCGCTTATTCCCGAATGACAGGCATATGCATTCGACTCATGACGCATGCGCGTACCATACTGGGAAAAAGTTTTTCTTTGTGTAAATTAACGTGTCTCTTTTACCTTTTCACCTTCTTCTGATAATATAACAGAGATCGCGCTGTGAAGATCACAATATGCCGGAACACAGTTCTGAAAGAAGGTAAGATCCTGTTAATGATATACGTGTCAATATTTTGAAACATGCTGTGCAATGGCGGGTGAAATCAGAGATATTCGCGCGCAGCTCTTACATGTCAGTCCACTACGTGTACGCCCCTCTGTGAAAAAAAAAAGTCAAGTTTCAACATTAAATAAATATGTTATATGTGCAGAAATGCAGTACATATATTCCTAATTAGTGTACTTTGCATATGGCTACATAATAATGTTATGTGTCTGGTGATTCTGGGTTAGCACTTATAGAAATGGCAGGAAATGCAGCATTTTAAATGAAATTCGGTCACATTATGCTGACTAGTTAATGTTGTTTAGCATTCTGTATATAACATGTTTATAGTGAGAGCATGTGGACAAACGAAACCTTCGTTAGTACAGGCAGTCCTCGGTAATCCTGTGTGTACAGGGAAACCAAAAGGTTAACCAATCAGGCGCTCAAAAGGTCAGTAAAGTTGCTGAATCCTGCTCAATATTGAGTATATGTAGTGAGGTCACGGCTAGCCTTCAGTATAAACTCGTGAGTGTACAGAGTCTCTCCAAACAATTGGCTCACCTCTTAGCACTCATGGTATTGAAAATAGAGAAACTCACGGTTAGTGAAGCAGATGGAGCCGAGCCTGTAAGTAATGAAAACCTCTGTCAAGCAGGTGCACTGCAAGCCACCAGGTAACTCCTCCGTCTCGGTGGGTGGTCTATGACCAGCAGTGCCTGAATGATCAGCACATGATGCAGCAAACCTGGCGTACTACCGGAAGCAAACTGGAACCGATGATACTCCTCCCACCGGAGAAAAGAACGATGCACCTGCATGTGAAAAAATCGCTGCAAAGGCTGAAGTGGTGACTAAAAAATATTTATTGGAGCATAGTAGGATCCGACAGAACTACACTACTATGCTCCAATAAATCTTTTTTAGTCACCACTTCAGCCTTCGCTGCAATTTTTTCACACAGCGGTGCATCGTTCCATTCTCCGGTGGGAGGAGTATCATCAGTCCTCGGTTATCCGACACAATGCGTTACTCAAAATGGCGTTGGATAGCGAAACGTCTTAAAGCGAAACACGTTTTCTCATAGGAACACTATTTACATAAAAGGTTCCGTTCCTGAAGGAATTTGTAATGCTAAAATAACTTATAAATAAGATATGCAGGCCACACAAATTATATAGTATATATATATATATAATCACCACTGTCATTAAGGTTATGGTGGGTAAAAAAAGTGACAAAAACCCTCCACAGTAAAGCATAAAGCAACTGTAAATATTACAGTATGTTCATTTGCATGTCTTAGACAGGTCTGCAACCCTGTCTTTCCCCATTGTCACCCAGCATCCAACACTTCCACTGCAGCAAGGGATTCTGGGAAATGACATGCAAATGAGCACTCAGTGCCACCTTTTGTCTCAAGCTCGTATTACACAAGCCACACTGACAGTGGTGATTACCTAGTCTATTCTCAAACCTGCTTTGCCATTAAGACCAGCCTCACACTGATGATACCCATCAAGGTTGAAACATGTATGTGAGTAGGTCTAATGGCTTTGCATCTCATCCCAGCCTCTGTTTAAAAGCTGTGTTTAAAACAGCATGCATTGGCTTGAGGATTGGCTTGTGTAATACGAGCATGAGACAAAAGGTGGCACTGAGTGCTCATTTGCATGTCATTTCCCAGAATCCCTTGCTGCAGAGGAAGTGCTGGATGCTCGGTGACAATGGGGAAAGACAGGGTTGCAGACCTGTCTAAGACATGCAAATGAACATACAGTAATATTTACAGTTGCTTTATATATATATATATATATATATAATGTAGATTCCTTACCAGGCAGACCAGTAGTCCAAGACCACACAGCAAGAACCGAGACAGCACTCAGATTGATATCAAATATAAATGTATTGAAAATGTGTAGTAATCTTTATATATCTCTTGTATTTCTATGTTTAACATCTGTGTTCCTTCTCTGCTGCCCTCCTATACATAGACTGCCAGAGTGCCAGATTTGGTACGCTGCCTCTTTAAGCATATCATGGCCCAGATGACGTCACCCATGGCAATAACAACAAGAAGCTGACATCTCAGCACATGCGCACTTGTGTGGGAACCCAGAGTAATTACACCAGCTGGGATTCCCTGACTCTGATGTCTCAGCTAGATTCATCATCTCATCGCAAGGCACCGGGTGCGAGTGACGTCACTCACTGAGCAACGCGATCCTGGACTGGCTGAGAGGTCTCGGGCGGCAGTGCAGTAAATTAAGGGAAACTCTTAAAGACTAGCTGACCTTCACCTGTCTGTATCACCGGGGATGAAGCCACCCAGGGCGAAACGCGTAGAGTGGTTTCCTTCTGGCAGCTCCCATTATTTCTTCTGACATGACTCTCACTGCATGCTGTGATCTTCTGTGGACATTTGATCTTTTAAACCAGCACGCTTTGGAATGCCTACTACCAACAGACCTCCCTTGTCATGACAAGAAGCTGAGTATATCTTCCCTGTATTGGAGTTAGGGTTCCTCGTGGCATTCATGCACAGCTGTGTTGTATCAATCATGCGCTTTGGCAAGCAAATTCTTTATTTTTTCCTAGACAACTACATTTTGTCTGCCTCTGCAAAGGGGTAAAAAACATGCCAGAAAAAATGTCCCTAAAGCTGATGTGGCTGATGTCTCTCCAGGTTTCACGTCATCAGAGGCTAAATCATCAGATGTGGACACACAACAAAGTGTGGTAGAGAGCACCTTTTTTGACAGAGGTGGCTCAAACAACAATCAAAGAGGCGGCAAGGAGGGGACGTAGAAGACTTCGCGACCGACAACGATACGGCTACAGAGAGAGAACAAATAACAGAGCAAACTGTCACAGAAGAACTACAAGGTGGTAAATTGTCTGATGTTATCCTAAGTGAGGACCACATTTGAGTCCTTAAAAGGGGCTATCATTCGCCCTACATCACTTTGGATAAATTTGAATGGATATATTACATCTTTTCTGCCGTAAACTGTTGTTGAAGAAATCTATTCCAAAGCTAAAGAGAACCCTGGTCCATCAAGAAGAACTACTAGCGTATTGGAATATGAGTGGAACGCCAGTTAATCTTGAATGGCAACAGAGTTCACAACTGAGGCGGGGAACTACTCCAAGATATTCTTTCTCCTGTATTGGAGACAGGGTTCCACAGTGTGCATTCATGCCAGCTGTGTTGTTATCAATTCAATGCGCTTTGTCAAGAGAAAATTTTATTTTTTCCTACACAATGCATTTTGTCTGCTCTGTGCCTGGATCCCAGAGACTCTATATATCCATGCGTGGATTTATTTTCATGTTTGCTATTGTGGCGAGGGTTGAGCTTGCTAACATCTTTTTCTCCCGTGTTTTCCCTGGTATAAGTTTATTCATTTTTTCCTAGACACCATTGCATGTGTTAGGTTATTAAAGTTATATTTTTCCCGTGCATCCGATGTACTGATCTTTAGCTGCAAGGTCTTTACTTTAAGTTTTTTTTCTGTGTATCTAGTAGCTTATTTTTGTTGAAACCTTTAGTATTTGGACACATCCTAGTTATTAGATTATCAGTTAGCATTTATATAATTTTTAGTGAGTCATTGTTTGTTATCTTTTTGGAGCTGCCATTTGGGTGTTTATGTTTTTAGGTGAGTACTCATGCTGGTACTATAATAAAATCTTGTTCATTTTCTGCACTTGAGGTCATCCAGTTCTTTTCACTACAGTTTTACATTAATATTCTTGTGTGGTATATTTTAGAGGGCATTTAGGGAATTGTCTTAGTTTTTCTTTGTGTGTTTAATTATTCTCATCTCCAAGCACCAACAGTATCCCTTTAATATTTTATTCCTGACACTTTTTCTTTGGGTTTATTTTGATATCCAAGCAATCAGTGATTAAATTAGGGTCCGGTTTAGCCACTTATTCCTGTTGTGGCATTATTTGTTGTGGATTATACTTTTTTAGTATGATTTCTAGTATATCATATATATATATATATATATATATATATATAAACTAATATAAGCTATATAATATATATATATTATGTTTAAGTATGGTGGGTAAAAAAAGTGACAAAAAACCCCTCCAAAGCAAAGCATAAGCAAATGGAATTTCCGTATTGCTCATTTGCATGTCTTAGGCAGGTCTGCAAACCCCGCCTTTCACATTACACCAACACGCACTTCCACTGCAGAAAGGGATTCTGCATGCCACAGCATCAAACGCGGGTACAAGAGACAGTCCTGTGGCGAACATTTCTTGACGATCTGGCCATAAGATGAAACGATCTGAGGGTTGCTGCCAATCAAGGAATCTTAAAACACCGATAAAGAGAGACGGTGTTGCATGTATACAAATTATGCAACTGTTCGGACACTTAGCAGTGGCCTATAAACAGAGATCGAAATTTTAGAGTCATTACTGACAGTAGTGAAATCTCGTCCCATAAGCGCTAAAGGCCATGTCTGTGTACATACGTGGTAGTATGTGACACACAGCTGTCTCTGGCACATACTAATACTCCTCTGTTTTTAATCACTTACAAACCAATAGGGACCACGAGTATTCCAAACAACTTTAGTTGTGTACAAACTCTCAAATTTCCACACCCACACACACAATTTTATTATCCCAGCCCACACCACACCTTGTGTAAGAGCACTTTGTATATACTGTGGGCTTCCATTCATTTAGTTGTCACACTGATCACATACACACTCTTTCTTTCACTTGCTTTCAGTTACCCTTTGACATCCTCCCAGCCACTAAAACAACTCATCCACGGCGGGGTGGGAACAGGAACAGCACAGATAACATTCCCCAGAGAGACTGTTTTTAAGTTTTACCTTTGCTTCATTTCATTGTAACACGTCGAAGCAAGAATGAATACTGTATTCGAAAGCTCCACAATAAAAGCATTCGTAGCCACAAACGGTAGCAGACTAGGTTTATGTTTTGAGGTTTTGATTAGTTATGAGGAGAGATAGGTATGAGAGAGTGGGGGAGATATATTAGTGAGTAGTATATAAGAGTCTATATATATAAGTTCACGTTTATTTTATTGGTAACACCTAAATAACTTGCTTTGATGCCAGTAAGCAGTTACTTAGAAGATGTTTGTGTAATAGTTTTGATAATGGCATGCTTCCTGTGTAAACACTATGTAACAGTAGAAAAAACGGTGTTTAGATGCATCATGAAAGATTTGTATTTACCAACACTTTCTGTAATTAATATTATAGATATACTTCGTTAACATATGTTGACATCCCGTGCCAGACAGAATAATGTGATGAATGCATGTATCCATACCCACCGACCAACAGAGCTTTTTCAATCACTGGCCAACTGCCAATACATCACATGGCATACACTCATGCTATGATTACACATGAAAGTGAACATGCAAACTGTTATATATACTATACTAATGCTTAGGTTGAGTTAAGTTTCTTACGAGCAGAATGAAATATACAGGTAGATGTGGGGGTATTTCACTACGTTAAAATGTGTGTAAACATTACACTAAACGTTGAAATATATCTTGTCTGAGTGTCCATTTTTTGTCAATGTTCATGTGAGGACACATTTGACATGACTCAAATATATCAATTAAGGTTTTCATATGTCGTCTGAAGAAAAACACATGTTAGTTATTAGGAAACGTAATGATTTTGTCAAGTTCTATTTGAGTAATGTACGAAGTCCTTTAACCTGAGATTAATATAGAAATGTTGGGGTTTAAAATTTACAAATCTATACTATTATGGTACGGATGCATCCAGGTTTAACTGATATAAGATATCAACATGTCACCTGCTTCATATCCTGTAGACAGTCTCATTATGTATGTATAAAGTTACTTAGTGCAATAATAATATTATAGTAAGGAATTGTGAACCATAACAAATGTCTAATATTTAAGAGGGACACAATGTATTGTTTACCAAGTGTATAATTTGAAGTATTAAAAAAATGATATTAATCATTTAGAGTTAGCTTAATTTGTCAGATCACACTATGCAGTACGTCCATATGCAGCACTATTCTGACTTAATGCCCAACATTATGCATTAATAGTATGCACAACACTTGTTACAGGTGTGGGGGAACAGGATTTATGCAAGACGATTCTGGCGAGTTCCACACAAGGGGCTGTATGGTCCCTACCCCGCAGGAGGCACGAGTAGGATCCTCCTATAAATCCTCCTAATGTTGCCTTGAAGATTTTGTGATAGTAGGCAAAGTTGTGCGAATGCAAACAACAAATCACTATGTTTCCAACCTTCTGCTTGGCGATTACTGGCAGCGCCACCAGATCTATCAAACACACATAAAACGACTTTGCAACACGCTCCAAATGTACTCTCAATCCACCCGAACGCGTTTGTTTGTGATAGGTGTGCGGCATTATATCGTTCCTGCAGGGTTTGAGTTATACCCAGTGGGGTCAAACGCCAAGGCCGGCTTCCATATGCTGAGCGCCTATAAGACAGTCAAATCACATGAATGTTAATATAGTAACAATTATTCCCAAACATGCCTATTGCATTTCCTGGTAAATTGAGAGTGAATAATATACAACACATGCGTCTGTCCTAACAAGTGAACTCCTCCTTATCCTTAAGATGATGCTGGGATGACCTGGAGAATTATACAATTTCACACATGTAAGAGTATTCGTGGTTACTACAGTGGGGACCGATCTGAAGGCTAAGATCGCTGTCCGCGGCGGCTCTCAGATGATCCGGGTTGAGTTGTGTTTTTGGGTTTTCTGCCGGAATGAAGCGGCGTTGATTTTCGATGTCGTGATATGAGCATTTATTTCTCGCCTGTCTGCCAATACGCAGTGCCGTGTAAAAACTAGGGGGGTCGTTTGCGAACGTGTCTTGGATAGTCTAATACCTTCGCGGTTCAACCTCACGTCAGGACCCCCGTCGGGGTTGTGTGCGCGCGCACGTAATTGAAATTTGCATATTAAAGAGTCTATATGATTGCAGTGTGCATGCTGCTGTACGTATGTCACATTGAAAATTGTATGAACGAAATAGGCGTGTAAAAGTAATGCTAACAGGGTCAACATTCGGCATTTAAGTACGCTCTCACATTGCTCAGGATAATTAAATGCACATGCACGGGTTTTTTCAAATTCTTATCTTAGGGGCAATGAAGTACTGTACATCTCTCCACAACCATTCCTTTGAAGTGTGTCTGAGTTTTCAATCACATTATGTCTTGACAGCAGGAAGTTATGCCGCAGCAACTCAATTCGCACCCCCCCCACCACTGCTTAGCTTGCTCTGAGTGAGGACCAAAAAAAATTAAAAATGAAAAAAAAAAAATATATTGTAATCTTTTTGGTATTTTTATATTTCCCACAAGCCTGCAAAAACCCATCCTTATTGTATTACGAACTTAAAAGCAAAAGTGTAGCTGTATGCTTTGTTCTGTGAACCTGTGCATGTGACCTTTTGTTTGACTGAACATGGGTGATTTGTGCGCTTTTTACGTACTGTACTGGGGGTGTATTATTATGATGAATGCACTGTTGAAATAAAGATTGCTTTAGCTGTTGAACGTCATGCAGCGTACCCTGCAGCCCCCCTCCCCCACAAAAGATAGCCAAGGCATTTGAATACACGGAGTCGTAATTTTCTGAATCTTGCTTGTGTTCGTAATCGTCCATAGCCGACACAAAAGAAGCCCTTCCACTGCCACATGACAGGTAATCTTTTAGAGTATGGGACTAAATGCTTATTGCGCAGAGTCACCAACCCCCACCTTCCACTGGAGTCGGTGATTTATGAATCTTGCATTGGGTCTTAATCCGTCCAGAGCAGACCTACAAAAGCTCACTGCGCCTGCGGGTATCCTTTTAGGATGGGATTCTTCGCTGTACTGAGCATGAGTCACCCCAAACCCCCCCACTCTCCACAGAGTCGTGTAATTTACGTATCTTGCCATTGTGTTCTTGAATCCGTCCATAGCCCGACCTACAAAGCCTCACGGTTGTCCTGCGTGTAATTCTCTTTGAGATGGAAATTTGAGGCTTTGTTACGGCAACGGCTTGGAAAAATCGAACTTCTCGAGTTTGATTTTGCAACAGAGCATCACCCTTGTGTGGCCTGTGTGTATCCTCTCGGATGTGATGCTCAGTTACTCTGCTCCTGCGCCGTATTTTACCCCCAATGCGTGCGTTTGAACTGCACCCCCCCCCAAAAATTAAGTATGATTTTTAACTGTTATTTATCACAAGCCTTGCAAAAACCCAATCTGACGATTACGATATTCAAGCGTGCAGTTGCTTGCAACAGGTTGCTTTGTGTGTTGTGGCCTTTATGACTGATTTGGGAGGGTGTAGGGATCAAATACGTAGTATGATGAAAACATGCCTTTTGAAATTACTGTTACTCTACATGTACGAGTACAGTGTGTTATTTCTTTGAATGCTGCAATATAATCCTCATCCCTCCTCCCAGCGACACACAAAACTTTTTCTCGACAGATTACCTCCACAGAATTCATTTTCTGAAGTTAGTCTTCATGTGTGTTTTTAATCCATCCCTAGCCGAGGGCAATTCGCCTCACTGAGACTGCGTGTACTCTACCTTTTAAGAGATGGGCAGCTTGATGCTTTTAATGCCGCATGAGTCACCAACACCCTGATTCCACAGGAGTCATTAATTTTATGAATATTGCCATGTGTTTTTAAATCGTCCATAGCAGAGCTTACAAAAGCCTCAGGCGACTGCGGTAATCACCCCACCCCCCCAAACCTTAGAGGATTTGTACAGGTAACCGCTTTGGAATCAGTCCTCCTTCTCGATTTTGAAATGTAAATCGACTTGCACAGCATTGTGAGAATTGAGCGTTGTAAAAAAAACCATTAACTGATTAGGTTGTTTTGTCATTCATTGGTATAAGTTAGGGTGGGGGGGGGGGGGTTGTGGTTGTTGTAAAGGATTATGACTAGAGGAATGGGAATAAATATTTATTTTGACTTTTATCAGGGAACCAAAAATACAAATATAAAAATAATCTAGTGATAAATACATTAATGCTAGTTTGATTAAGTTCCTTTTGGCGATTGAAATTGGAAGTTAAGAAACATTTAGAAAAAATTTCTAGAAGTGGGGGAACACTGATTATGAATGCACATTGTAATCAAGAAATTACTAGTTAATAATCGTTACGGTATGATATAATATATTCGTTACTTTCTAGTTAAGGATAAGGTCTCCTATTTGTCTTTTCCTAGTGATGTCCTCATCTCCTACCCGGTGTGCCCCCCCGCTCCTGTTGTTTGTTCCCTCCCTTCTCTCCTTAACTCCTTTTTAACAGTGCTTTTTCTTTTATCTTACTAGTTTCTTTTGACTTGTTCTCATTACTTTTCTCTGTCTTATGGTCCTCATTTTTTCCCATCTCCCTTTGTCCTTTTTCTTTTTGTTCTATCCCTTTGGTCTGATCTCGCTGTTTCCTTTTTTTGTTTCTCTCTCTTCGTACAACTGCATTTCTTCATTTCTTTCAGGCTTTTAGACTGCCCCTGAGTTCCTTTTTTATCCCTCGCGCCCCCCCTCGCTCTTTTTGTTGAACCTCGTTTTTCCTTACACTGGGTCTTTCCCCGTTTTTCGTGGCTGTTCTTTTTTTGTTTTTCCTTGATCATTTTCTGTGCCCTCCTATCCACCTCTTCGGTACGCCTACGTCTTTCCATGTCTTTTGTGTTTCTTTGCTTCTTTTTCTATCATGTCCCGCTTCCCCACTAATTCCCGGTCTTCCTTTCGTCCCTGCTCGTTCCTTTCCCAGTTCTACGTTCGCTCCAACCTTTTCCCTTTCCTGCTCCTTACATTTCTTCCTATCCTGTCGCCACTCTTCTTTTCCCTGTGATGTCTCATTTTTTCTCCTTAGGTTCTTCCTTTCATTTTTTTATTCCTCTTTGTTTTCACCTTTTATCCCTGTTATCTCGCTGTTTGCTCTTCTGCCCTTCCGGCTCCTTGTTCTTTCGCGGTTTGCCCCTTCATCCGCGGTTTTTACGTAGAGTGCCACCCGGGTATCCCCTCCCCTCACTTCACCCATTTTAGCCCTCTTCTCTCTCCCTTTTTTGTCCCTTTCCCTGCCCTTTCTATCATCGTTCTCGTAGCCGGTCTGATTGGTGTCCGTCTCGATCCCCATCGGGATGTCTTACTTTCCTCCACTCGTTTTCTGGTTCTCGTTCCTTGATCCTTTTTCATCGATTGTTGTACTTCTACTCCTCTTCCCCAATTGATCTTTATTCAGTCATCCCTATCCTTGCCACCTCTCCGACTGGTTTCTCCTCTTTGTGCCCGCGGTTTGCCTATCTTTTTGTTACCCTTTTTCGGCCCCTGTTCCATCATTTTGTTTCTTTGATCTTAGTGTTCTTTGCTTCTCCTTTCTTCTGTTTCTACTCCGGCCTCTGCACTCTTTCTTTAACTTTTCGTTGATATTCTTTTTTTGTTTCATTCTTTTCGGTTTAACCCTTCCTTGCGCATTTTTATAGCTGATGAGCAACTTGCCCCTCGCGTTTCCGGCTTTTCCCTTCTTCTTATCGCTTCTTTCTCCACCTTTCTTGTCCACGTTATCGCTGTACTTTTCCCGTGGGGACTCTTCTTTGGCAGGTTCCTGCTGGTCCTGCTCCTGATGTAGAGATAGAGGAGTTAGCGAGTAGAGAGGTATCTGCTTATTTATTATGGAATATCTATATATATATATATATTAGATTATATATATACACAATAATAGTTTTTTTTCACGTCTGTTTACGTGTTCCTGATTTCTGGTGTTTACAGTAGCAGTAGTTCATTGAGAGAGGATTTGAGGTTTGGTGACATCATTACTGCTTTGTATGATACTGTATATTGTACTGTATAAACAGATTAGAATGGACACAAGACCCCACCTCCCGCCATGGGCCACCTTTGTTCCTGAAAGACAAGAAAACAAAAAAATTAGTGCGTTATGTGCGTACTGTATATGCATTGTGTGTGTGTATGTGTAGTACTACTGTAGATGGCTGGTGTGCGTTCTATGGAAAGAAAAAAATTGACGAGTTCGTAGGCAGTTACTGTGCTAAAGATACTGGTCAAACTAGTCTATACGGAAATACTGTATATCTCTGTACTGTTTAAATACCTATGTACTGTAACCCTGGTGGGCTGGTGTGTCTATCTATGTAAAGACAAACACTGTAACTACTTGTAAACTCTGACGATTGGGAAAAGAAAAAAATCTGTGCATTACGACCTGTTAATACTGTGAGTACAATACTACAGCACCGACTTTCCGTGATGCTGTGACCATTACGGTCGATGGACAATGGGCCACACCAGTGGCAATCTGGGTTCGATATATTGATATGCAGGGTCCACGGTGGAGTACATCGTTACAAAACGATTATGCCTTTCAACAACTGCGCCTTTTGGGAGGGTTTCGCCATCTTTCCGTATAGGTCCTTCAGCTTGGATGCCAGACCCATTTCGATCGGATTGAAGTCGGCGATTGTGTTAGAAAAAAAGGACAATTAGTTTAAGAGATACAGTACACAGTAAAAACTGTGGGAAACAAATGAGACACGGTTACCGCACTTACTCCGCTGGCATCTTCACCCAGTTGATACCGCGCTCAAGGATATGCTGTTGACTCGGTGTGCTTCAGATCGTTGTCCTGGTAGAAGCGGTGACCATTTGGGAACTTGCATGTGATGTATTGCACTATCTCAGGAACAATGTTGTCTTGGAAGATAGCTTTATTCATGATTCCTATATCAAGTCCTCAAAAAACTGCACAATAATACAGTACAGTGCATACACTAGTAAAGTACAGTGCATAAGGCTACATTATAATTGATATATTTTACCTTCAAAGATGACAATGCATCCTGGTCCACGCTTAGAGATGGCACCCCACACATGCAGCTTCACGGGGTGTTTTGTCCGCGGCTTCAAAGATATGCGGCCTTTTTTGTGGAATGCAAAGCTTACAAATCTCTCCAGCGACACAGTAGACTCGTCAGTGAAGATGCAATCCTGGAAAGTTTCCCCACTGTCGATCCATGCCTGGGCCTGGACCACTCTTTTGATTTTGTTTTCGTCCCTTATCATGGGGTACGCTCTGTAATGACAAAGAATAAATAATTTTAGCGGTACAGTACAGTTTCCTAAACAACACTTTTACCTCCTGTACTGTCCAGTACTAACCTCACATGTCCATATTTCCATCCAATGCTGTGTCTCATCTTCTTTATGCTGGTCTCTGATACAGCGAGATTGTGATTTTCCTGCAGAGTGTATTTGACCCTTAATGCACTCCTCTCATCATTCTCCTCACTTATTTTGTCCACCAGAAGAGTTGTCTCCCTACAATGTAAAGAAAAACATTCCGGTAAGTAAAAATATTAGAGACAGTAGATCAAGAGGATACAATATATTGTTCTATTAATACAGTATGCAGCAATATAAAACTGTTGAAATATAAATATAAATATACAAAATATATATACTGTTGTAATATAAATATAAATATACAAAATATATACACTGTTGTAATATAAATATACAAAATATATACACTGTTGTAATATAAATATAAATATACAAAATATATATACTGTTGTAATATAAATATAAATATACAAAATATATATACTGTTGTAATATAAATATAAATATACAAAATATATACACTGATGTAATATAAATATAAATATACAAAATATATATACTGTTGTAATATAAATATAAATATACAAAATATATACACTGTTGTAATATAAAAATACAAAATATATACACTGTTTTAATATAAATATACAAAATATATATACTGTTGTAATATACATATAAATATACAAAATATATACACTGTTGTAATATAAATATAAATATACAAAATATATATACTGTTGTAATATAAATATAAATATACAAAATATATACACTGTTGTAATATAAATATAAATATACAAAATACATACACTGTTGTAATATAAATCTATAAAATATATACTGCTGTAATATAAATCTACAGAAATAACAAAAATATTAGATACAGTACTGTAGATGTACATTTTTGGATCAATTTTTTTTTTTAAAGTTTTATAAATATAATTACGCGTTAGTTACCCATGGTGCCCTTTTGCGTTCTCTGTTTTTTCCGTGTGCATGATAGCTCATGGTGGTTGCTGGCACGAGGCCAAAAGTAGCTAACCAGCGTTGGATAGCAGCAATTCGGTGTCCGCTCGTGTACATCTCCTTCATTCGCATGCTGAGATCCTTGGAAATCTTTTTAACAACCATTGCTGTGAGTAGAAAGAAATACAAACACAAGAATGTATATTCGATGTTTAGTCGATGTGTATTCAATGTGCAGTGAATCCACAAAATGGATGGTGTATTTATACGTTAATGACTCACATTAGAGTACGCCCACTTTCAGCACCTGTACCTCGCCGCATGCATAAAAGGTTACACACTTTGCATAGCCCACCACTCGATGATCTTTATCTGAACTTGCCCTTGTCCAGATACTGCATTGTGCTACCTGCTTCCATGGAGCAACCCTGATTCTATGGACGCAGGAACCCATTCGCCTCTGCCGTGCCTGTCATGCAGAAAAAGCGAAAGGCGGTTTCCGTTTCCACGCCAAGGCAAAAGCGACAGGCTAAGGCCAATAAAGAAAACCTTCTGTTGACCCCAAAGGCTAAGGGTTTTCATAGACGACAGCCTTATTATGTTAAGAAGATATACAGTGATGTACTCTCGACGCAAAACGAATGGGAGCCAACCCATCGAACCCGCAGACCACTTCCTCACATACGCTTCGACGACTCTGCCGCCGCTGTCCCGGAAATCTTCAGCCCGTCTTCTCCACCCCTCATCCTCGACGCTGCCGCCGCCCTCCCGGAAACCCATAGGCCATCTTCTCTGGTTCTATCCGACAACGCTGCCGCCTCTGAAATCCACGGGTCACTTTCTCCTTTGCTCTTAGACGACTCTGCTTCTTGCCTGGAAATCCAAAGGTCACTTTCTCCATCCCTCTTCGACGACGCTGCCGCTTCTCCTCTACCGGATATCCACAGGTCACCTCCTCCACCCTTCTTCGATGTCGCTGCCGCTTCTCTTTGCTCTTAGACGACTCTGCTTCTTGCCTGGAAATCCAAAGGTCACTTTCTCTATCCCTCTTCGACGACGCTGCCGCTTCTCCTCTACCGGATATCCACAGGTCACCTCCTCCACCCTTCTTTGATGTCGCTGCCGCTTCTCTCCATGGAACCCCTATCTCATCCTCCTTTGCACCCATCCACCCAGATGTCCACACGCCATGCACAAGAAGCAGCTTGTTAGACCGGATGCTGAATGGGATAAGTGTGGATCTCCCCGGGAACTCTATTGTGCTAGCAAAGATAGATCTGCTTCTGGAGACTATGTTAAATGTGGAGTAACGGATGCAACATATGGATCAACGGATGATACATATGGATCAACGGATGCTAGATATGGATCAACGGATGGATCGACGGATGGAGAAGATAGAGGCTGACGTAGCGGGTATACATCATTTGCTCTGTGTTAATGCCCCTGTTTCCCCGACGCCGGAGCAGGGGGGTGACATGGATGTGATGAATGAGAGCATCAACCCCCTTCCATCACCAAGCGCACTCCCTCCACCAGAAGATGTAGTGTACATGTATGCCGTTGAGGAGGACATGACAAACCCGTCAAGACCACGCCAGGAGACAACACGGCGACCAAGACCGGAGGAAAGCTTCCTTCCAGACAACCTACCATTGCCCTTCGCCTCAAGCACACCCGCTCGCAGAAGACCTACATTCGCACGCATCGATACGGTGCCCGACATCAACCTGCGCGATCTGACACCGGCGCTTAGGGAGAAGTATAGGGTGATGAGTGCCGGTGCACCCCACAAGTATGCCTTGTTACTTTTTAAGCACCATGTTCCCTACTCGTTGTACTGCGACTGGGCCTTCAAAATGAACTACGAAGGAAATCGTGTAAAAAAGTCGCTTCCTGCCAATTTCAGAAAGAAAATTCTGGATGAAATGCGGCGCTTTTATCCAATTACAGGTCCTGTAATGAAAGGCGTTCGAGACTGCATTAATGGCTTTTTGTGCCATGCAAGGAATCGGCCATGGACGGACAATGTGGTGGACTTTCTGGTTTAATCACGGGTACTGTAAACCATACTGTTGTGCTGAACTGTATTGTACATGTTTTGACCTGCTGTACTTAAATAAAGGAGATGTTGATGTGTGTTTTTAACTTGTATTTATATAGAAATTTTTTAACTTGCTGTACATTCACACAGGACCTGCAGAATTCCAGTCCCTGAGGGCCGCAAACAGGCACGGTTTTCAACGTTGTCCTGAAAACCAGGCCTGTCTGCTGCCCTCGAAGACTGCACTGGTGCAGGCCTGGCTGACTGTTTTGCACACCATCCAACTGTACTGTTTACTGTATGTTTCTTTAATAAAGGAGATGTTGCGTTTTGTATACTGTATTTTATGAATAAATAATTTTTTTAATCACAGGTAAGACCATACTGTTGTGCTGAACTGTATTGTACATGTTTTGACCTGCTGTACTTAAATAAAAAAGTTGTCCTGAAAACCGGGCCTGTCTGCTGCCCTCGAGGACTGTACTGGTGCAGACTGTTTTGCACACCATCCCACTGTATATGTTTTGACTTGCCGTTCTTTAATTAAGGAGATGTTGCGTTTTGTATATTTTATGAATAAAGAATTTGTTTTTAAAACATGTGACTGTAAACCATACTGACTGACTGTAAATGTTTTTACTTTCTATACATAAATGTTTTCACAACTGTAGCAGTAAACCATACACCTGTTGATGTTTTGAATTGCTGTGCACTTGAAATGTTTCTACATTGTACAGTATTTGTAAATAAATGTTTTTGTACTTACTCCACCAATAAAAGAACATGTTGATTTGTTTTACATTGTTCCATTGGCTCCATTGCTAATGTAACAAAATACAGTGTTTCTAGAATGTACACTACTGTCCAGGCACACTGTACTGCTGCGACACACTTTATTCGAGCAAATACCCAGTATGTACCTGGCAGATACCTGGAATGCGCCGCTCCTCACCTCTGACAAGCCCCGTTGCATTTGCCTTCCCAGCCTGGGTTGATGCCTGGCTGATGGGCGGCTGATCTGTTAAATGATAATGATTAGGATTTAATAGGCTGCAATGCTTCGCGTGTCTACCAGATGGCATAAATTCATGAATTGTAATGCAGTATATATATATATATATATACTGTGCAGTATTG
Source organism: Ascaphus truei (assembly GCA_036426205.1). Classification (NCBI taxonomy): domain Eukaryota; kingdom Metazoa; phylum Chordata; class Amphibia; order Anura; family Ascaphidae; genus Ascaphus; species Ascaphus truei. Next base: position 22,098 of record WSYH01000961.1, on the reverse strand, counting down.
CAGCCAGCGGGAATAAAATGCTTCAATCCCTGCCTGGAAAATAACTCAATGCACTCGGGCAGAAATCAGTCACAAACTCAATACACCCGGGTATACCAAGAATTCGTGGGACTAGCCGAGCTCGAATAAAGTGTGTCGCCAGTGTACTGTATGCAAAGAGAAATACCCGGGCGCTACCTGTATACATAGTAAGTATGGGATATAGGTATAATATCAACCTTAGAAGTTCGTAAGGTATCCCTCTTCTTCTTTGTCTCCTCCTGTGACTCAAACAACCCCAAAAAAGGATCTACCCGGGATCCTTAATGAATAGAGAAACAAGAGAAAGAGATGGGGGAGCACAGGTGGAAGGGTGAAATGGAACAAAATATAGTTCATACATAAATGTTTTCACAACTGTAGCAGTAAACCATACACCTGTTGATGTTTTGAATTGCTGTGCACTTGAAATGTTTCTACATTGTACAGTATTTGTAAATAAATGTTTTTGTACTTACTCCACCAATAAAAGAACATGTTGATTTGTTTTACATTGTTCCATTGGCTCCATTGCTAATGTAACAAAATACAGTGTTTCTAGAATGTACACTACTGTCCAGGCACACTGTACTGCTGCGACACACTTTATTCGAGCAAATACCCAGTATGTACCTGGCAGATACCTGGAATGCGCCGCTCCTCACCTCTGACAAGCCCCGTTGCATTTGCCTTCCCAGCCTGGGTTGATGCCTGGCTGATGGGCGGCTGATCTGTTAAATGATAATGATTAGGATTTAATAGGCTGCAATGCTTCGCGTGTCTACCAGATGGCATAAATTCATGAATTGTAATGCAGTATATATATATATATATACTGTGCAGTATTGCAGCCAGCGGGAATAAAATGCTTCAATCCCTGCCTGGAAAATAACTCAATGCACTCGGGCAGAAATCAGTCACAAACTCAATACACCCGGGTATACCAAGAATTCGTGGGACTAGCCGAGCTCGAATAAAGTGTGTCGCCAGTGTACTGTATGCAAAGAGAAATACCCGGGCGCTACCTGTATACATAGTAAGTATGGGATATAGGTATAATATCAACCTTAGAAGTTCGTAAGGTATCCCTCTTCTTCTTTGTCTCCTCCTGTGACTCAAACAACCCCAAAAAAGGATCTACCCGGGATCCTTAATGAATAGAGAAACAAGAGAAAGAGATGGGGGAGCACAGGTGGAAGGGTGAAATGGAACAAAATATAGTTCAGGTGTGTTGAACCCTGAAGCAATGGGGTTTTGAAGTGTGTATTAAATCTTAACACTCACACGGCCTTGTGCAAATGCTGTCGCATCAAGGTATCTTTTGGTCTTCTCATCTCTGTCTTGTGGAGTAGTTCTTCACTCTGCGGACTTCTTCTCCTTCTTCTTTGGTGTAGTATCACCCTCGGGAGAAATGAATAAACATATGAGCAGAATACATTAACAGTATTATAATGTCCCAAGGGATACAAACAGGGTTAAGATATACTACAAATACTCACACGGGCAGGTGTGAGTGCACTCTTTGGGAGGCTTATTTTGACTCCAGAAAATGATTCAGCCTCTCCAATAGAGTTTAGAAGGTCTGTAATAAAACCCAAAAATAAGTCATGCAATGGGAGGTTTAAAATAGGGTACTACTACTCACACGGCCAAGTGTGAGCACACACTTGGAATGGTATCTTTTTTGCTCCTCCTGTAGTCCCCGGATCGAAATTCAAAGCAGGATAGGGTGATGAATTCTCGCTCCAGAGTGGTAAGTAAAGGTCTTGAAACCAAAAGGTAAAAGCCAAGGCGTTTATTAAAACAATACACAAAAAAGCACTGCTGACTCAACAAGTGAGCCGCGCTGTAGCAGATAAAAAAGCCAGTCTGTAGGGAATATAGTGCAGGACTCGTGGTCTTGCAGCAAACTCCCTCCGTGTCCGGATGTAGTGCTGTGCTTCCCTTGTCCCACTCCCGACAGTGGCTGCAAAGGTTCAAAACATTTTGAGCTACGCGTTTTGCCCTTTCTTGGGCTTCCTAAGGCTCCGTAGTAAAAAAGGATTTGGCTCATGGCTCCTGCTATATATACTGCGGCCGACCAATCCACCACACCCCCACTCTGCTGTCTTCAATTACATCGTTGAAGTAAGCTGCTCCAAATGCATTCCTAATTGGAGGAGCGGTATGCCCCATCAGGTGGTTGTTAATCAAACCTTTCCTGACGTCACATATTCCATGACTTGGTGCTATGCAAATAAAACCTCTTCCAAAAATACAAGGCTACCTCATTAGATGATAGACTATTATTAAAACGAGAGAAAACTTGTGTGGTGTTTGTTTAAAAATAGGGGGATAGCTGACAAATGCATACATTGAAACACTTCTGATGTGTTGGCTCATTAGTATAAATAAAAATAGGGGGATAGCTATCAGATGCATATATTTAAACACTTCTGATGTATTGGTTCATTAGTAAAAATGAAACGTATAATTTGATGATTAGCTGTATATTTGACTTAATTTGTTTGAAGCTCAATATGTTATTCAAGTTTACAGTCCAATCCACACAGTGTGATTGACATAAATTTACATCACATATACGAATAGGTAAGTATCCACAAACATAATAAATGTTCTTTAAGAACATATGTTAATAACAATTTTATACACAAAATGTTAAAATGCAATTTATAAAATTTTAATAATTTTTTTTTATAATAAAAATCTCCTAAACTCATCTCCTGAAGTATGGTAAAATGAGTGACAGTGATCTGAAAGAGAGACAAACACTGATATCAGTACACTCTATGCTTGTTATAATTGTACCTAAAGTGTAGGTTTTATGATGTCTTTAAAAAGTATCATGATTTATGTGACATCATTCCTCATAATCCCCTAGGGTGGAGAGGGGAGGGGGGGGGTTGGGTGGGGCGGGGAGAAGGGGGGGGAAGAGAGAGGGGGGGAGTCGCGTCGCTGGATTCGCTGGAATGGTGAGACGTTTAGGTGCTCAATAAAGCTCCAGGTCTATTCTTTCTGTTTAGATCCTTAGGGCTAAGGTCTGTATTCTTTATACCAATACGTCTCACTTGACCTTCTGGGTTCCCTCCGTGGAACAGACTGAATGTCTGGTAGTGCTGTGGGTCATAAGGAAATCCTCCCGCACAGGAAGGCAGACAGCAGCACAGCAATGGATGAAGAGGCTGATGGTAGTTAAAAATAGACTTTATTAAGCAACGTGCTGACAGGTCCGTGTCAGCATCTGTGCTTTAATAAAGTCTATTTTAACTTACCATCAGCCTCTCTTCATCCATTGCTGTGCTGGCGTCTGCCTTCTTATTCGCGGGATATGTCTCTATCTACGCTCACCGGCAGGCACCCGGATTGGTGCTGAGTCTACATTGCGCCACGCTGTTTCCTCGTCACTCTGGTGCGACGCCTCAGGCCGCCGGTCATGTGACCGCCCTCTGGACCACACTGTTGCAGGAGGTTGGCGGCGGATCATCGACGTTCTACACAAGAACTAAGGCTCTCCACGCGCCTGCCATTCAATCCAGGTTAACCGTGACAGAGGACAACGAGGCCAAAGGATCATCAAAACCCTATACAACCCACAAGTCAACCGTGAGTTTTCTACCAGGCGTCAGGTTCTCACTCAGAGCCAGTCGCTGGAAAGACTTAGGTTATGTATCTATGCTGTCTATATAGCTTGTGTGGGGAAAATATGAATTATATCTTTAAGCTACCACATCACCTGCATCTTTTCTTCTGAGCACGTGAGGGGTTAAAACATCTTGTTTGACCTGTGTATACAAAATGCTGTGGGTCTACTGACCTCTGCGTATATTCCCACGGTCTCCACACACGCGGACTCTCAAGGGCCTCGAGGTGCAGCCCAACGTCTTGAGACCACAGGGCACGCAAGCAGGTATACCAAACATATTCTGTCCGACAGGTATCAATGTTTTGGATGATAGTGCGATACCAACAGAACAACACGCAGATATAGAACTTCTTCTAATGACCAAAGGCCAAACAAATATGAACAAAGGGACCCCCTTCCCCCTCCCCACCCTTACCTTTACCGATCAGAAAGAGACTAACCACGACAGAAGGGAACAGAGGGGAAGAAGAAAAGACACTATGAAGGAGTATACCCAGCAATATAAACCCCATCACTCTACAAACCCTATTACCCTAAGGGGAGGAGATATGATTAAGTGACAGGGGATTTTATCATAAAAGGGACCATAAGTCAGAGAGATCCAGAGTTGGAAGACGCGGCGAATTATGAGAGGGATTACGAGAGAGGAGAGGATAGAGAACAAAACCCTCGAGAGATGAAAGAGACCACTACGCTAGAACAAGAAGACTCGAGGGATGAGATGGAGATGGGAAGAAGAAGATATGTGAGCCGTTCTCCCATTAAAGCCCATTGTGGATAGGCCCACAACACAGCAGTGACTTTTTTAGACAGAGTCCCCTGCATCTACCACAGAACACGAAACGATTTGAACCGTTAATAGAGAAGGCAAAGAAGGGAGATACCCAACAAAAAAAAGAAAGAGAGGAAAAAGAGGAAGAGGAGGCCTCCCAGGAAACAAGTAAATAAAGAGAGTTTTCAATATAAGCAACACCACCTCACAGATAACCTAGGCTTATAGCGAGGGGCTTAAATTTTTTGCCCAACTACGAGTCCTTGGCTTCGACATGTTCCGTGATGCCAACTATTTTAAGCAACTAACGGTAAAACGCTTTTTCTGAATAAGGATCCCCAATCTAGAAAGCATGTGGGAGGGAGCCACGTTTCATCACAAGTACACTAGAAGCACCAGCCCCGGAGGTTAGCTTTTTTCACTCAGTTACGGGATATCCAAATTCTACCCGAGTAATAGTAGGAAACACCATTTGGAGGTATATAACATTGGTATTAGAAGATCTAGAGACGATGGGCAGCCATAAGAGGGTAATCGGGATAATCTCAACTAGAGAGGAAAAGCAGCCCTAAAACATTACCGGAGACAGTCCAATCACCATAAAACCAGCGGATAAGGGCGGGAGGATTGTGATGATGACACTGAGTACACAGTCTCCCCGCTTTAACATACGCCATGGGACCGGATCATGTATGTAAAGTGAAATGTACTTAAATGAAGCACCTACTCTTTTTTCCACTTATTGATGCATGTATTGTACTGCAATCGTCATATACGTGCATCACTGATGTAAATAATGCATTTGTATTAGGCTCTATATCTCCCCCGCTTGGCGCACCTCTTCGGTACAGGTAGGACCGGTTTGATGTTCAGGACGTGATGACAGGCACATCGTGACTGCCGTTTTGCCTATTGGGCGCTATGTACTTACTCGCGAGTGTACTTAAAGTGAGTGTACTTAAAGTCGGGGTATGCCTACTACCCCAGGAGCAGGTCGGATACTAGGGTATGTGGGTGACTTACCAGAAACTATTTTAGATCCCAATCACTAAAGACAAAAAAATTTAGATCAATTTTAGAGAGGGGGAAGTCTCTGGTATTTTGAATCCAAAAGTATGGGTTTTTAAAAGCGCGACAACTCGCTTTCCTGTTTTTATTTTCTACCTAAGATTCATAAGTTCCTGAGGACCCCACCGGGGAACCGATTTATCAGGTATCGGCTCCCTTACTACAGAATCTATCGGAGTATGTTAGATACTTCCCTCCAAAAGTACGCCACTACAAGCAGATCTTACCTAAAACACCACAGGTTTTAATATTTTAAATGGTATCAAATGGCAGAAGATTTATATTGTTACCGCGACGTGTAAATCACTCATATCTGTATCAACAAACGGATGGGAAGGAGCATCTACAGAGCGAGCATTTTTAAAGATATTCGTCCAGGACAACGCAAGGTTTTATTCTGGACAGTATGGGCTTTATTCCTGCGCCATAATCCTTTTGGTTAATGGGGAACGCATTTGTTCTTCTCCCCAGCTATGGGGAACCGCTATGGGGACAAGATTTGCGCCTCCGCTTTGGCCAACATCTTCATGGCGGATAGGAGGACAGTACCTCTGGTCCGACCATCTTCGTTTGGCGCAAGTCTTGTCTCCTATCACGCTACCAGATCGATGTGTTTCATATAGATGGGAAATGAAAGATATTTAGATAAATTTATCAAACATATCAACAAACCAACAAAGTCAATTTGGAGTTCCCTTCTGAACACAGCAGACCCACCATAAATTTTCTGGATCTCACGCTTTCGTAGCAATAGTCATAAAAACAAAAACCTTATTTTTTTAATAATTTTAACAACCCGTTGACGTAACATTATTTATGAATTCCGTTTGCCACATCCGAAGTGGCGTAACAAATATCCCTTACCGGGCAAATGCGCAGGATCAAACAAAACTGCACAGATACAGCGGGATCTATCAAGAACAGGCCCTTACCCTAAAAGACAAGGTGTATTAGAAGAGTGTAGAACCTAAGTAGTGGATCAGCATTTCAAAGAATGGAACAAATTCCGAGATACAGTTTTATGAAAACCACAAAACTAAAAACTAGACACAGTTTTCAAACTATTCATCAAACTCTAGCAGAGATGCCCGGTAAAATCACAGAAATTATAAAAAAAAAACATTGGCATAGTCAGATGGGACCCCATTTTAAAGGAACATGCCCATCTACGCAGGTCATTTTTAGAAGGGAACCCAATTATTAAAGCAAGAGACACCCAGTGATTCAGGAGGAAAACACAGAAACAGGCCTCACACATGGTTACCACCTCCCGTAGGCTTTTTTATCTGTTTCAAGCTGCAAGGCCTGTAACAGGTGGTAAAGGAGACAGAATGGAATTGTTCTATCACACCACTAAAGAAAATGTTAAAAGAAAACATTTGATTACTGTCGGACAGAATATGTGGTATACCTGCTTGCGCCCATGTGGTCTCCATACGTGGGCCGCACCTCGAGGCCCTGAGGAGTCCGTGTGTTGGAGCAAGAGCACGTGGGGAATTAGCGCGAAGAACGGTCATGACCCCAGCGTTCCGAGACATTTCGTCTGTTCCACAGGAAGGGAACCCAGAAGGTCTTTCCTATAAGGGAATAGAGAAGAGTAGAGCACATTGGGAGGAGGGGAGACCAGCTCATTAAACTCGGCCAACGTGAGATGTATTGGATATCAGGACTACAGACCTTAGCCCCTAAGGGTCTAAACTAGATATAGACATGGGAGCTTTATCTGAGCACCTATCGTCTCACCACTCTCCAGCGAACCAGCATGCCAGCTCCCCCTTACGCCTCTGTCCTTCTCATAACGGTTCAAAATCGGTTCTGTGTCTGTGGTAGATGCGGGGGACTCTGCTCTAAAAAAGTCACTGCTGTGTTTTGCTTGGGCGCCTATCCCATACTGGGTTTTAATGGGAGAACGGCTCACTATCTTCTTCTTCCCTATCTCCTCCTATCCCTCGATGTCTCTCTCCTGTTCTTAGCGTAGTGGTCTTCCCTTTCCTCCTCCATGGGGTTTTGTTCCTCTATCCTCTCTCTCTCTCCTGTAATCCATCTCATATTCTGCCGCGTCTCCCAATCTTGGATCTCTCTTGACTCTATGGTCCCTTTATGATAAAATCCCCTGTCACTATATTCATCTCCTGTCCCCTCTAGGGTATAGGTTTGTATGAGTTATGGGGTTTTATTGTGGGTTATACTCCCTTTCATAGTGTCTTTTCTCTCTCTCCCTCTGTTCCCTTCTGTCGTGTGTTTTCTGTCTCCTTTCTGATTCTGTAAAGTAAGTGGCAGAGGGGGAAGGGGTCCCTTTTTGTCATACTTGTTTGGCCTTTCTGTAGCAAGAAGTAATTTCTATATCTTTTCGGTGTATCGGCACTATTCTCCCAAAACATTTGATTACAGTCGACAGAAATGTGGTTATACCTGCTTGCGTGCCAGTTGGTCTCCAATACGTGGGCTGCACCTCGAGGCCCTTGAGAGTCCTCGTGTTGGAGCACGTGGGGAATATACGCAAGCAGGTCATGACCCACAGCATTTGTATACACAGGTCAAACAAGATGTTTTAACCCCTCAGGTGCTCAAAGAAAAGATGCGGGTGAGGCTGGTAGTCTTAAAGATATAATTCCATATTTTCCACACCAAATAGCTATATAGAACAGCATAGATACATCACCTAATGTCTTTCCCAGCGACTGGCTCTGAGTGAGCTCCAATGACGCCGAGATAGAAAGACTCACGGTTGACTTGTGGTGTATACACTGGCGACACACTTTATTGAAGTGTGGCCAGTTCCGCAAGCCGGGAGATTTTCCCGGCTGCAATGGCATCCCCCGCGCGTCCGCGCGTCACCGATGCCGGTCACTCATCGTATCGGTGCCCGCCCCTGCACGCGCGTCCAGGGCTCCCGACGGAGCCCTGGTGTCCCGCGATGTGAGTGACGTGGAGGGGGTTCCTCCGGGGGACCCGCAGACCCGAGGAGAAGGGGGAAGCCGTATCGGCAGGGCCTCTCTCCGCTGCTTCGGCGCGCCGCCGCACCCTGGGCCCGCCAGGTAACTGCTGCGGCCGAGAACGGGCAAATGCTCGAATAAACTCGGCCACAGCATGTGTTTTGATGATCCTTTGTGCCGTGTTGTCCTCGTGTCACGCGTAACTGGATGGAATGCAGGCACGTGGAAGCCTGAGCTTCCGTGTAGAACGTCGATGATTTCCGCCGCCAACCCTCTGCAACAGTGTGGTCGCAGAGGGCGTCACATGACCGGCGGAGGCGTTCGCTCCAGAGTGACGAGAACAGCGTGGAGACCGCAATGTAGATCTCGCACCAATCCGGCGTGCCTGCGGTGAGCGTAGATAGAGAAAGCCTCCCCGCGAACAAGGAAGGCAGACGGCAGCACAGCAATGATGAAGAGAGGCTGATGGTAAGTTAAAATGACTTATTAAAGCAACGCTGACAGGACCTGTCAGCCACTTGCTTTAATAAAGTCTATTTTATTTAACTAGCCATCAGCTCCTCTCTCATCCATTGCTGTGCTGCCATCTGCTTCCTTGTTCGCGAGGATTTCTCTTGACCCACAGCTCTCTCCAGACTTTCAGTCTGTTCCACGGAGGAACCCAGAAGGTCAACGTGAGACGTATGGATATACAGAGACTAACCCTTAGCCCTAAGGGTCTAAACATAGATATAACCTGGGAGCTTTTATCTGAGCAACTATATGTCTCACCATCTCTCCAGAGAATCCAGCCATGCCTCCCCCTCTCTCTCTCCCCTCCTCCCTCCCCCCCCCCCCACCCAACCCTCCCCCCCCCTCCCCTCTCCACCCTAGGGAATGATGAGATGATGTCAACATAATCATGATACTTTTTAAAGAATCATAAACCTACACTTAGTACAATTAATACAAGCCATAGAGTGTACTGATTCAGTGTTTTTCTCTCTTCAGTATCACTGTCACTCATTTTACCATACTTCAGGAGTGAGTTTAGGAGTGTTTATTATAAAAAAAATTATTAAAATTTATAAATTGCATTTAAACATTTTTTGTGTATAAAATTGTTATTTAACATATGTTCTTAAAGAAGTTTATTATGTTGTGGATACTTACCTATCGTATATGTGATGTAATTTATGTCATCACTTGTGGATTGGACTGTAAACTTGAATAAACATATTGGAGCTTCAAACAAATTAGAGTCAATAATACAGCTATCATCAAATTATACGTTTCATTTTATATATGAAACAATACATCAGAAGTGTTTTAAATATATGCATCTGATAGATCTATCCCCCTATTTATTTATACAATGAGCCACACACAGAAGTGTTTCAATGTATGGCATTTGTCAGCTATCCCCTATTTTAACAAACACCACACCAAGTTTCTCTCGTTTTAATAATATCTAGTCATCTAATGAGGTAGCCTTGTATTTTGGAAGAGGTTTTATTTGCATAGCACACCAAGTCATGGAATGTGACAGTCAGGAAAGGTTTGATTAACAACCACCTGATGGGGCATACCGTCTCCTGCAATTAGGAATGCATTGGAGCAGCCTACTTCAACGGTGTTATTGATAGCAAGAAGGTGAGCAGGTGGAGTGTGGATGGGGGTTGATGGTCGGTGGTCGGGCCATCATATATAGCAGGAGCCATGAGCCAAATCTCTTTCTACTTCAGAGCCTGAGGAACCCAAGAAAGCGAACGTTGCAAAACCCCCAATGTTTTGAACCTTGCGCCACGTCGAGGGTGGCAAGGGAAGCACAGCAATACAACCGGACACGGAGGGAGTTTGTCTGTGCAACACCCATGAGTCTGACCTAATATTCCCACAACTGGCTTTTTTAATCTGCTACAGCGCGCTCACTGGTTGAGTCAGGCGGTGCTTTTTTGTGTATTGTTTTAATAAACGCCTTGGCTTTACCTTTTGGTTTCAGACCTTTACTTACCACCCTCGGAGCGAGAATTCATCACCCTATCCTGCTTTGAATTTCGATCCGGGGACTACAGTGAGGACAAAAAGAAACCATTCCAAGTGTATGCTCACACTTGGCCGTGTGGTAGTAGTACCCTCTATTAACCTCCCATTGCATGACTTATTTTTGGGTTTATTACAGACCTTCTAACTCTATTGAGAGGCTGAATCATTGCTTGGAGTCAAAATAAGCCTCCCAAAGAGTGCACTCACACCTGCCCGTGTAGTCTTTGTAGTATATTTAACCCTGTTGATCCCGTTGGGACTTATAATACTGTTAATGTATTCTGCTCATATGTTTATTCATTTATCCCGAGGGTGATACTACACCAAAGAAGAAGGAGAAGAAGTCCGCAGACGCAGAGTGAAGAACTACTCCACAAGACAGAGAGGAGAAGACCAAAAGATACCTTGATGCAACAGCATTTGCACAAGGCCATGTGAGTGTTAAGATTTAATACACACTTCAAAACCCCATTGCTTCAGGGTTCAACACACCTGAACTATATTTTGTTCCATTTCACCCTTCCACCTGTGCTCCCCCATCTCTTTCTCTTGTTACACTGTACTGTATACTGTAGGCATGCTCAGTACAAGAGTATTAAAAAAAATAGAAGACACATACAGTACTGTACTGTATGTACTGGCACTGTATAGAAGACAAATACTGTATGCACTGTACTGTAATGGAAACAAAAAGAAAACAGCGCACAACGCCAAATAGTGAAGCAAGTATTTAGATCTACGAAACGCGTTGGATGTTATTAATCTATGTCATTAATTTGCTAATTTACATTCATTGGATCCGCACTGTTATCATAAATATTCTTTATGCTGTTTTTGTGCTATTTGAGCTGTTCGAGCTATTGAAAGTCTCATAGGGACTTCTATCCCTCCCCCCTATCGTCTTCTCCACTGCCGCGGAGATTGTGACGTCATCACGTCACACCACGTGACGGAGCGGCATCGTGGCACGCTGAGTGAGCCCCTGCTAGCTGCGGTCTGGCGTCCGCACAGCGGTACTGTTTGCTGAGCCACTCAAACGGCTCTGGACTGTTTTGATATCTAAGTGGCCATGACGAGCAGTGAATCCTCACATGAGAGACGGGTTATTCTTGGGGAAATTCCCCCAAAGGCAGCATATCGCCGGATGAGGAGCGGTCCCACTGAGCATTTGAACCTGCAGTGAAGCCAGGCTGCTTAAAGGAAACCCTCTTGAGAGTTACGTCCTGCCGGAGAGGAGTGAGGGAAGGATCCCATGCCCCAGAACCACCACGGAGTCTCCTGCAGAGAAAGCCAAGTACCAGACCTTCCTGCTTACAGCTTCGGAGTGGTAAACTAGTGTGATATACACTAAATGCACATATTTTATCAACTTGATGTACGCAGATTTATTACCCCTTTATTATTATAATATATATTTATACTTGCTTCACTATTTGGCGTTGTGCGCTGTTTTCTTTTTGTTTCCATTTCTTAGAGTGTGTGGGGTGCTGAGCCACCCCTAATGTTTATAGCAGCAGACGCCTTTATCAACCACACGGTTATGATATAATTTTATTATCTTATCACTTATTCACTGTGATATTGTGGTTTATTTCAATATTTTATGGTTTAGTCACTGCACTGTATCCATATATATTTAAAAGTTAGATAGTAGCGCACAGTTTATTTTTGTTTTTTCACAGTACTGTAATACATGTAGAATAAATGCATAGTTTTAATTTTTTTCGGGTTTATTACACAGTATACTGTTTATAAAAAAGTATTGTATACTGTAAGGCAGGAAAACATCAGCATAGTGTACATCAGCCACTAAACTGTAGACTCCGGTACGTGGGTTTTTAAATCCGATTCAGCAATGTGCAGGCATTGTTACACAAAGCGATATTATCCATCGAAATCCCTCCATTAGCCATTTTCTTTTCTGAGGAAAAACAAAAAGAAAAGTTTTACTGTAATGGTCTAAAGAAGTTCCCAGCCAGTCCCACCAATAATTTTCGCCGGGGACGTCTCCTGTTCACATGCGCATGCGCCTACCGTCGATGTAATGACACGCATACTGTATGCGTTTCAAGAAGGTTCCAAAGCGCATGCGCCTAGCGTTCCACCAATAGTTCAGTATCTGCAGTACAGTACTGTAGAAGCCGCTCAGCCAATAATATTGCTTACAGGAGAATCACTTGACTTTTGAATCGCACCGATATTGATACTGTATTGTCAAAATAAAAAAAACACAGAAAATAATACGGCAACAATACTCACCATAGAATTTCCCATTCAGCTGGCGCCGGCGCCGGTCCACTGCCAGTCCATCGTTCTTGATCATCCACGTCGATAGTTTGCAGCGGGACTAGTCCACCTGTAGTCAGCTGATGAGGCTGGAAATTGCATAGGTACATGCAAGCTTGATCGAAACTGCACGCGAAATCCGGCTCAGGCTCAGGGTTGTCACTGACGGCGGGACCGTCATTGGAAGCCGGTGCTGGTGCATTGCTTGGCAGCGACAGTCGTTTCTTAGTTGGTTTTAACACGACCCTTCGCCTTTTGCCGTCTGCAGGAAAAAGCCGGTGATACACACCAATACCCTCCAACAAATTGTGGCTCAATATGATAAAAACAGGGATCGCTACATAACCTTTTCCTTATTGCACGCTTCCACGTATGAGGAGCTGGCAAAAATTTGTAAAAGTCATAGTTTTCGATAAAATACTGATAAATTTGAGCAATTGTTGCCATCTTATCATATGTTGCATTAATCGCAGCCCATATCAAATACGTGTAACTTCTGTTGGGTTTTTGGAAAACGGGCTGCACTTGAACACTCATGGCGGGCGGCGGGTCTCTGGAGAATACTGTAACCGAAACTGGTCTTTGTCTTTCTTTAATATGAAAAGCCTAAATTGATACATTTTTGCAACCTCTTCCTTCAGTCTCAAGGCCAAGTTACAATAGCACACTGTGATATCTTTTTTAAACGAAACACCTGCAAGTCGACACATTACTGAAGCGCATGCGCATTACAATTCATGAATATCTGCCATCTGGCGGACACGCGAAGAATTGCAACCTATTAAATCCGAACCATTCTCAATAAACGCATCAACCGCGCGTCAACCGCACATGACCCGCGCATGACCCGCTGCTGGGAACGCAAAATGAATGCGGCATGCTCCAGGTCAAGTGCATCGCATTCCAGGAAAAAGCCAGGGAAAAACCGGCGATGTGTTAGACTCAGATGTGCCACAGCAGTACAATATTTGCAACACATAATGAAACATTAAACTCTACATTAAATGTACTTGTAAGTGCAGTTTCTGTAACATTGACTGACCTAATAGCCAACCGTCCTCGAATTCCCCCGCTTCAAATTTACGGAAGACTAATGCGTTCTTCAGAATATGGGAATCGTGGCAGGCACCTGGGAATTGGGCTTCCACACTCAGAATTTTCATGTATGCGTTCCATACGACCTGCACATTGAGCGAGTGGTAATGTTTCCTGTTCCGGAAATACCTCTCCTCTTCACTTAGCGGGGTCAGCGCAACATGTGTGCAATTATAGCACCCATCACATTGGGTAGCCCAGCTACATTATAAAATGCAGTCTTCAGTGCCTGCCACTCTATCTGCTCGCTAGGAAAATGTATATAATCCCTAGCACGTCGAGTCAGTGCACATAGAAACTGGCTAACGGCCCGTGAGAATGCCAACTGCGAGACCTCGCCTACTATGCCCACAGTTGTCTGAAATGACCCAGAAGCAAGAAAATGTAATGAGCTCAACATTTTAACAAGGCCAGGCACTGCATGACTCTTGTCTGTTGTTGGCTCTAAATCTTCTCTTAACACTTCATACAGTTCCAAGATAGCCGCTGAGCTCAATCGGTAGCGGCTGATAATCTCTGCCTCACTCAAGCCCTCTAGGGAGCTTCTTTCCTTAAAATTGCGGGGGGCTATGTGCCTCACAACATGGATCTCTCTCTTTCTCCTCTCTCTCCTCTCTCTCTCTCTCTATCTCTCTCTCTCTCTCTCTCTCTCTCTCTCTCTCTCTTTCTCTCTCTCTCTCTCTCTCTCTCTCCTCTCTCTCCTCTCTCTCCTCTCTCTCAACTGCAACATAATCTCCCTCCTCCTCCTCGCAAAAAGCAACACAAAAGCGCAATCTGGTGCCGCATCCATTTCACCCTGGAAGGTAAGTGGCTCCTTATAACCTTTAAATAAGCAGACTAATAAGTCACATGATTGTAAATGATGACACGTGTGTTGGATAGTATTGTGAACAAATGATTTGTAGTCATTCAAAAATTCATCCTACTTTAATTCAAATGTGTTACACACATAATTATATGTGATTTAATCATCAATTAGACACCATTCGTGAATCCACAGTGAAACCGATGCTGCGACCCAATATGATTAATTGCGAGAAAATAACAACTCAATCATGACATTTGTATGTAACATGTTGAGTCATGAAGGTGTTACATCACAAGAAGTAATGATTTGTTTGTATAAAGGTGTGTCAGAAGGTTGAATTATTGTCAATATCGTTGTTTTCTGATCACGGGAGTATTGCCCTTTAAATTAACCCCCTGCTAACGTTTGCTGGTACACAATCAAGTTAGGAAGATACATGTAATTCAATTGATATTAAATTAAAATCAATCATGTGTTCTCCTTTAATGTCAATTATTGATTATCAGCTCCGGGGGACACAGATATATTCACGCCAACATCTGTGGACAGCTTTGAGGACCACCCCTGGACCCCTTTCAGAGTGCTAAATAAATGTACTTTCTGTATACAGCTTAATGTATGTTAAAAGGTGAAATGCAGTATTATCCATATGTGGAGAATATAAATGTTGCACAATACTGTACTGTATGTGTTATGGGGTTGTATTAATTTGTAAGGATAGTTGTATTTGGGGGTGGCACACGATTGCTACTGCATGTCAGCGGGGAACCCCGAAAACCCACGGGACCCCCGAACACCCACGGGACCCCCGGCCACCCTCAGGGACCCCCGCTTAGGGAGCCTGGAACCCCCGGAGCCCCGCGTGGTCAGCCAGGGACAACCACGTGACCCCCAGCCTCCCTCGGGGACCCTCGCGGGGTCAGCCGGGGACACCCGCCGGCCAGTTGTATGGGTGTTGCGCACGCAAAAATGTAAACAAAGAAATTTTTCAAAGTCCAGCTTTTTTATCACCTGCCTTGAGCTGGCTATCTTTTTTAAACGCAACTTTCGCGTACGATAACTTTGCGTAGTTTTGTGAATCCCGGAGAAAAGCAGAATTGAACGCAAACAGGTTATCGTACGAGCAAAGTTGGACTTTGAAAAATTTCCAGGAAAAAGTCACTTTAAGAACTCAAAGTGCCTGTTTGCGTGGCTTTTGAATCATGTTCTGCGGAATATCACGTTCTAAGAGCACTTTGCGCTCTTAAAACGACTTATCGGTGCTTAGTGCATAGCCCCCAATGATCCTAAATATACCACCTCTACTAACTTTATTCTTGCGAGCGTTATCAACTGGGTTAAGACGCCACCGGAGTAAGTGCTCCAGTGTACATTAACTTTTTCTCATCTTTTTAAACTGTTTGTATTCCAGATCTTCAGATTTGAACCGCATTGAACTGGTGTGGCATGAGCTGAAAGATCATATAAGAACGGTTGTTAGACCGTCAAAAAGGAGGAATTAAAACAAGGAACAGTTTCTGGAACAACATACTGACTGTACAAAGATGCAACAACTACATAGACATATTAGCAGCATTTTTCCCGTTCTTTTAGACCGTAATGGGAATGCCACCAGCATGTAGTAAGGTACAGTACTGTGCTGTACTGTAGAAAGGTAAGTACAGGTACAGTAATTATAGTACAGTTAAGTTTGGTACTGACAATAACCTGATTAAATGTTAGCCTTCTATTAAAGGTAATTGAACGTTAACTATTTTATGTCTGCGCTTACTCTCCACTTTATATATACTTAATTATATACAGAACTATTTGTATAATTCTTTGTGGGCAAAAAAACACACCCGGCGCTCAAGTAGTGTAAAACAAAGCAGGGGACACAACCTTTGATGGACCTCTCTCCTTGGTTCTTATAAGCAACAGCAGTAGAAAAACTCATAGCGCACAAGTCATCCTGTGCAATCCTGTGTATACACGACAATGTAAAATAAAGTGATAGAAACTCCTTCTGAATGCACACTCACAATTTCAGTAAGATATGGAGGCATGTTGATTACAGTGTCAGGTAGGATAACTGGATAAACTCAGCTGACCAAGGTGCTTGAAGTGTGCTACAGTGGGCAACTTCACAGGAATACTCACCCAGAGATGCAAATAGAAACACAGACAGGATAGTGTAGAGGTTTAAAAATGTTTTGAGATAATCACAAATGAGCTAAAATACAAACTCACATCTCCACCCTCATACAGGGCATTGTACGATACAGTGCTGATCCCTCCCTCTGGTGGTAGGAGCTCAAGGTGCAACGGTCAAAGGGACTTTCACAACAGAGCGGGAGTGCAAACAGTCCCTGTGTTCCTTGCGTTCCCCAGCTTCTGCGTGTCAACCCTGCGTTCCAGCAGACGTCTAACGTAATGACGTCAGTCCTCTTGATCTCTTTCTCAGTCTGCGACTCTACACGTTTTGCAGTTAATTCTTTGTCAGGAGTCGGATTCAGGGGGACACTGATGGATGTAGTTTTATAGTCTGAGCTCACCAATGATGAATCTGCCTAACAGCACATCCTAACGGGTAAGCCTATAGACACCTATGAGTCTGTGGTATAATCAGGATGTTCTAGCTAAGGTCAAAGTGCACAATCTAATGCTATAGGTGACATGCATAAAACTACATAAATAGAATTTGACCCTTACTATGGGCCACAGTAATAAATGATGACAAATATATAAATACATAAACCATGATAATAAAACATGATAATAAATAAATGCCAATCAAAATGGTGGCTTTCATCTCCGATGTTCAGCAGACTCACTGGCTCCTACTTGGTTCCCCCGGTACCCCGTCGGAACATTGGTTCTGAAAGTTCCAGCTCATTTACAGTGCACAACAGTATATACTCTATTCAACACAATGTTAATACAAATATACTTTTAAGTCTCTGGTTATGGGGAATAGAATTGAACGCTGCACTTTATTTTCTACTAGCCTTTATTACCCACACACTATCTCTGAGACTTGGACTGGACTCTAAGAGTCCCCTCACAGCCTTATAATTATGGTTGGAGAGCCCTTGAACCCCAATGCAGGCTCTGGGCTACCTGGGCATTACCTGGTGTCACGATAGACCAGGTCTTACCAAAAAATAAATACCGGGATTCTGGACTGAGCAATACAAGGCGGGTAAAATAAATTGTAATTTTTTTTCCTTTTATGACAAACGCACAATGCATCACAATTACAGTCAATAAAGACTTATTGGGATGGGGAAATGGCATAAAATGTCCACAGAATGAAACAAAGTCTCTGGGCACCCCTGCATGCATGCAAGTGGGTGCGCAATGTGAGCCGTGCGACAGTCATGGGCTAGGGGCGCAACTTGCCACCCCTATCTCTCCGCCGACATTATTCTTTCGTTAAGTCCTTACAGGATTCGTTCAGGAATCCTTAGCTCAAACAAATTGTGGAAGAGGGGTACAATCCTTGGTTACAATGTAGTTAACCCCTCACACTCCTTAACCGCTGACGTTAGACTTAGACATTTCTTGTTTAATCTTCGATGGATCAGGTGAATCTTAGATGGAACTAACTGGGACTGGGCTGCAGGCATCTTTGTAGGGTTAAGGGTCCTATACCTAACATACACACCCAATCCTCTCGTGGGAATAACTTTTCCCCCTATCTCAGACTTGCCAGTAGCTCACAGTGAGGGCAGAAGTTGCTTCATGGTTTGCACAGAGCATGTATTAACTTGACACCTAAGCTGCTTAGAATACCGGGCCCAACCTCTTACCTGGCGACAGTAAGTCTGGGGTTTTGCTACCAAGTGTGAAGCGTCCATACTTCATGCCAGTATCTGGTACTTAACAATATCCCGGCCACCCTAACACCTAGGGTCTCTGAGGCTTTTCAACTCCTGACTTCTCTAGGCGCTAGGGCACCAACTTAGCAGGGTGCCCTTTGAAGTACAGAGATGAAAAATCCCTCAGCTCATTCATCCATAAAATATGGGCATGTTAATGGATTCATTGCCAAACCGGCAGGAAAGGGTTCCTGCCTTTGCATTGAAAACACCATTGGAATACAATTTATTTATAAATGTATGTTCTGCTTATGCAACAAATATAAAACACATATGTATTTTCATGGTTTCTTTTTACCTAGCTGCCTTTTCAAAATTTAGAGTGCTAACTCTTTCCTAGTGCAAGTTATCCACTTAATTGAAGGGGCTCTGTGATGTGGGTTGCCATTTGACCTATAATCGGTCTGGGTTACAAGCCAGCATACAATGTATCCATGATGGCTTTTGATCGGTAACCACAGACGCGCGCCACCAATTCACCTTAAGTGGATAACGAGACAACAGGATACCATGTATCAAGAAGGCACTTCAGCTAGACCGCAGACCACTTATTCAATTGACTTTGTGGTTTCAACGTCTGTGGTCTGGAAACTGATACCTATCTTTAATACAGCTACTTACTAACAGGCCCACTTCTTCAATTTAGCTCTTGGTACAGCGCTAGAAGCTCACCCTTGTGTCGCAAATACAGTTAGCACAAATTTCATTCATTCATTTAACTGCAGCTAGCTGCTAAGCTGCAAAATAGGGACAATAAAGATAGTGTAGGGGAAAACATGGTGTTATGGTGACCATACTTTTAACCCCTTCTGTCCCAACACAGTTTAGGGTTAACCAGCCGGGCATAATGCCTTTAGTATTTGCATTGGTTAACCCTTTCACCGCCAAACCTGGGTATCCCCCTTAACCTAGGGACCCCTCATAGTTACCGTGACACTTTACATTACTTTGCCCAATTTACCTTTCTGGGCTATGCTGAAGCAGGGAACCCTAGTGGGGATTCGCACAAGCATTTTCAAGGGGAGATATTGCCGGGACAATGTGCCTATATGTATCTGAGAACTAAGCATGAATCTCGGGTACATTTTTCGGGGAACCGACAACTCTGGACCCCAACAACCTAGACACATTCTGACAACAATTTATCTGCAAAAAAAAAAACTCAAAACGCATACCCTAGCAATCCCTGCTTGCTGGCATCCCTGGAAAGGCAAAAACACATCCATTCTTTATTAACGCATTTTACAGATTATGCATTTACAGTTACTGGGTTCAAGAGCGGGCTCTTCTTGAAACCCAACACACAGATCAGGGGTAACCATTCATGGGCTTGACCTTAATTGAGAGCATGGTTATCCCCTACCGTCACAGTGACCGTCTGATAGTCCTGCCATTTAGTCTAGCTGTGCAGAGATAGCGGCCATTAGATCAGGGCTCTGCAGGCTTCCCAAAGCTCTGCTAGTCCCTCCTATGTGCACCATGTGGTCTCAGCTCAGGCAGGGTGATCCCCTTCTGCAACCACTCTCCTCTAATGGCTCACTAACAGGGGGTCTCAGTCCAGCTTTCTCAACACCTTGGATGATGAGATCGCCATTCCAACGGGGGAGGTAAGATTTAGCCACTTTCCGGTGGTTCAGCAGAGCAAATAAAATGAGCCTTGAGCAGATATTCCTTTCAGTTAAGCCCCAGATGGGAGAAGGGGAAGCTAACCACTCTGATTGTCTTTATTTGTCGCACTGTGATTTCATTATTTGTTTAATCACACATCCTGAGACACTTCTCCATGGATTATACAAGAAGATCTGGATGTTCCAGATTGGACTACATATCACGGTTTGACAATCTGCCATCTGCCAATTATTGGACATTTTTTGAGGTGCCGGTTTGAATTTGTTATATGTAAGTTTTCCTGATTTAGTTTGGTCAGTTTGTTATCAGGCAAAGGGCAGGCCCTGCCATTATAATATATATATTA
This sequence comes from Ascaphus truei, assembly GCA_036426205.1. Lineage (NCBI taxonomy): Eukaryota > Metazoa > Chordata > Amphibia > Anura > Ascaphidae > Ascaphus > Ascaphus truei. The sequence goes on along the minus strand of WSYH01000961.1, from coordinate 1,612 downwards.
TATATACTATATATTATATATATATATTATATATATATATATATATATATCTATCAGATATATATATAGGTTATTCCTTAACTCTTGATTATATTTAATCACTAGAGGTTATAATACTTATTATTTGAGAGCAAAAGTGCTTTCAACACTTTCTTTTTGTTTTATTATCTTTTACTTCATGTCAATTTTAACATAAACCCACATAAGGAAATTCCTGCCACATTGCACAGCTTTTCGGCACAGCCTGGGATATAAAAGTGCATAGCAAGAAAAATCTACTTACAGTCAGCTATTTCAACCTTGTGGGTCTCTTCAGTATGAGGCTGGTTATACTGGCTGTGCAATGTGCAGTTGTAATTGGTTTTAACCACAAATTATATAAGTTATGGTGGGTAAATTTTTTTTTTACAAACTCTTCACTGCACAGTGTACAGAAATTAAAATATCACTGGTGTGCGAATTCACAAGTCTCAGACAGGTCTGCAACATTCTTTTCATGTATTTGAGTCCATTGACATAAAGTAAAAAAGAAAGCTACAAAATTGGCACAGAGCGCATGCGCGAGTGGGACCCGCCTTCGCTTACGTCATCTGTTCACACGGAAACGGCTTTCAACAAAACTAAATTCAGTGTCTGGATGTAAATTCCAGCACAGAAAAAAACATTCAATAAATAAGAAAAACTTTAATAAATGAACACACATACAGAAATAAAAAAAAAAACCATAATGATGCAGGTTCCGTAAACCTAACCCTACCTCCTTAGACACAGGCAAGTAAAGAACTAGAATCTTAATATAACAATAATATACTGTAATGATGCAATATAAAATTCTAAAGTTATAAACCCTCACCAGCCATGCCAAATATAATCAAGATATATCACTGATTAATGACAGCATAACTACATAGGGCAAAATGAAACAAGAATCAGAATAATGAAGCATAAGTCAGAAAATAGTGACAAATATAAATTTCGACAAATGGAACAAAAATAACACATTAATAGATAGAGCAAAATTATGGAACACAAAAACAGATGTAAACTCGTAGGTAATATGTGTGAATATATTTAAATTCAATACCTCTCAACTGAGATATTAGGATATCATTAATACTACCACTGAATCTACATTAATCCTTGTCCACAGTTTAGTTTAATAAAAGGACAGGATTAGTTAGTATTAGAACAATTAATCATTATGATAATTCCTAATCCTCTAGATACATTTATATTGAAGCTCACAAAGCTTATGCTCCAAACCCCAGCAATAGTCTTCAAGATAATATCTGGAACAGGTTATACACATCATCAATACAGATTGTTTTTTATGAATAACATAATTACATTTCTGGTGGCTGTCAAAGTTTCTGTAGCTTCCTAACACTTGTACAATGACACTTGCAATATGACATACAAATGTAAATTTATAGACATAATAATGAAACAAAGATATGATATGCATCATACGTACATGAAAAGGGTCAAGTCAAAATCCAATACGGTTTGATAAGGTATTTTCCATAAGAATAATATTTTTCTATATACAAATACTTACAGTAGATAGGGATCCTGAATAATATATTTATGAAATTCATGAAATGTAATGCAG
>WSYH01009411.1:0-26009 GCA_036426205.1 Ascaphus truei | reverse complement strand
TATATATATATATATATATATATATATATATATATATATATATATGTGTGTAACGGTGTTTCCCCCACCCAATCTCACATAGGGTCTCCTAAGGGAACTAGCTCTCTGGTTACATGGGTCTTGTTGGTGCATGAAGTGTTGATCGTTGGGAAGCGCAAACATGTGGGAATAGAAGAAATATTCTAATGGTGCAATATTGTTGTGATAACAGTGGAAATGTCTTCTTAAAATCTTTAAATAAAATACTCACAAGTGTGAGATGGAATAAATACACGTAATGGAATCTTTGGCTGTGATGGTATGGATGTAAACCTCAGTTTGCCCACGAGTACCTTATGTAACCAAAAGAAAACCGGACATAGTGCAGACTGTATGCAAACATTTATATGGAATAGGTAAGATGCATTGCACTCACATGATAAAAGAATTAAACAGGCATTTAGATCTCACAACTGGATCTCGGCTGCAGGATAGATTGATTCTCTGCTTCCCCTGTACTCTGCTTCCTTGTGTGGCGTGTGTCTCACGGATGCGTTTAAGCAATACCGGAAGTGACTTCAGCAGGATCCAAGGTTCTGGTTAGCTGTGAGATTCGTTTGCTAGCAACACTCTACGCGTTTCACCTTCCTTGGTTTCTTCAGGACGTCGTTTTTTGTGTCTTCTATCAAATATAGAAAAAGTATGCTTTACTTACCTGCATACTGTCCCTTGATGTCGTGTTGCAACCGGTATCGTATGGTATATATATATATATATATATATATATATATATATATATATATATATGTACATATACATATATATAGTGACAGTCACTGACTCAGTAAGCTGGAATGGAGGATATGTGTACCTTCCAGCACTAAACCAGTTAACCTACTGTTGGAGAACTGCATGCACCTGCAGTCTAATTAAACAGGATTCCTGAGAGACTGCAGTTTTAAAAAGCAAGAAGTGGCTTACACAGGCTGTTCTAGCTTTTCCACAGGAGAGTAGAGAGGCTTCTCCTGGCTGGGAAAAAACCCTGGCTGTACTGTCCTTCAGCCCTGCTGCTGGGACCAGCTGGGACCCCAATCCCAGAATAAAGGACTACTACAAGCTGGACACAGCCCGCTCCCCAGAACCGGCGTTCCTGATTACTACTGGAGCTACAAACAGATAAGAGAATTTTCCGTTTTATTCTTTGAATGCGTAGGATAGCTTTTTGGGCTGATAACCAACCAGAGTTAGCTGACTGCCCGGTAGACAGGGCTCAAGAAGTTGAGTTTATTTCCCTAACGGAAATAGGAATTTATTTCATATTTTATTTTGCTTTTCTTAAATGGATAGTGCACACAGACTTTATTTGGTTGTGGCTAATAAACCACTACAGTTTCAAGTTTCATATCGTGTCTAGCATCTTACTGACCCTGCGGCGAGGCTGTCCTGCCACTATATATATATATATATATATATATATATATATATATATATATATATTTTTGAGAGAGAAAAGAGAGCGCACGCCCCATAGTGTATAACTGTATATTTAATAAAGGAAATGGAGGGGGGAGGGGGGGAAAGAATCGCACTCACAAGGATAAGGAAGTTAAAAGCGTGTCGTGAATAAATCATCACCATCCGGCGTCTTTTCTTGTCTTTACTTGTCTCTGATGTCGCTAACTGGATATAGACGATCCGTGGTCATCAGGATATTCACTCGAACGTAGAACAAGGGAACCGGCAATGAATTGGAGTCCTCTGAAGATCTTTCAGCTGCGTGGCCTGTGAATGTTCCACACACGAACCGGCCTGTTCGTGCGCAACGTAATGACGCAATGTCCGTGACGTAGTGCGTGATGACGCTCCCTGACGCGTTTCGTCACTCTCGGGGGTCAATATGAGATGGGCCCGGGCAACCACCGTTACATATGTATGTATTGTGTAATTCTAAATGACAAACTGTTTTGCACAGAAAAAAAATGAAAAAACTAATTATTATTAGATGCATTTTACCCCCCCACATATTTTTTCCTTTCCATAATTCTGATTAAAGTAAGTTTGTTGTATGTTAATGCTTATACAGTAAATACCTATTAGTGTGTGTGTCACAGGAGACCAGTGATTTTAACTCAAAAATTACCCGGATACTTTGATTGAACAAAATGTGAGATAAAATAAATTGTAATTTATTTACACAAAAAACACACACAGCTTGAAGTACAAATTAATACAAATAAACACTTACTGGGATGGGGCAAAACGAAATAAAATGTCCACGGAACGAACTTCACGAAAATAAAGTCTCTAGGCACCAATTCCCAGGAGCGGGGTTGGTGCGCAAATAGAGCCGTGTGAATGTCATTGGCTAGGGGTGCTGCGTGCGACCCCTGTTTCTCCTCCGAAAGGAAACTTTTCGTTCTGTCCTTGCAGGATTCGTCCGGGAATCCTTAGTTCTAACGAACTCTTGAAGCGGGGTACAATCCTTTAGTTACGATGGAATACGTTGCACCGCACGATGTATCCCTTAGGTGAATCTTTTAGGAATCTTCGGTGAATCTCCCTCCCGATCGGCTGCATGCAACTTTAAAGACACACAAAGCCTATTCTTACACTGTGCAGCCAATCACTGCGTGGGAATTAAATCTCTACCCTATAGCAGAGTTGCCCACAGTTCCTGCGGCCGGGGAAGGCGTTTCACGGTATGCCATGGGTCATGCTCTAACATCACATCTGGGCCGCGTAGCATACCTGACCAAGCCCCCTTTCTGGCGGCAGAATGTCTACCTCTGTCCCGGACATCTGGATATCTGGCAGGGAACCCTGTTTATATTTACTTCCCTCTACTTCACACTTTCAAATGTCGGTACCTTGTTAAGTCCGGACTTTCCTAGACACACTGGAGTCATCTCAGCATGATGCCTTGACTTAAGTTTATGCATGACTCACTGAGATGGCCGGACATATACTGAACTTTGCAAATTCCCAATGTATCCGCTGCCCCGCATGCCCTTACTCTTTATAATTTTAATACACAAGAAGAGGGGGGTTTTCATTTACTACTTTTCACAAAAGTTAATAGCACATAAAACATAGCTGCTCTACTGTTGGGACCCCAGCAGTATCCACACCAATTTTCATCTTTCCCTCATGTCCCTAACTCAAGTTAGCTATCTAATTATGTGTGGACTGTGGTTTAAACTTTCTTCCTGTCTGTGGTTTGGCAGTGACTCATTGTTGCAATGCACGGAGCCAATGCATAACCGCAGCCTCACTTATCCAATTAACCTGCGGTTTGGGCCGTGACTCATGGTAGCAATGCACGGAACTAACCTAACCGCAACCGCACTTATCCAATAGACCTTAATATAATGATGTGGTATTTGTGGTTGCAACCCTCGGAACTAATCCATTAACGGTGACCGCAGTCATTCCATGTAGCTTATTTTAATGCGTGTGGTCCCCTTATTCCTAGCAGTACACACACAGACAATTCTAATGCATTTACAGGCTCTCAACCAGCAGTGGGCTGCAGAGCTGACACTTCACAGGTACAATATGACTCAGAAGAACCCTGTTACATGGCTTATACAGTGGATACATAGCATTACTCTCGCCCCCTTATCCCTAGGGGGAGAGACACGGGCATTTTGAATACATTTGCAGTATTACCACCCTTGTTGGGTTGCAGAGCTGACACTCTACAATTCCCATTCTGGTTCAGGGGCACCCAGCCAGGCCAAATATCTTTATTAATGGCCTGGGTACCCCTTCACCGTCACAGTGTGCACAGTATATGTATGTGTTTATGGGGGTGTAATATTCATGCATGTGTTGCGGCTCTCGGAAATACTTTGGACAAATTCATTTTTTATAACATGGGTCTTCTTCCTTTAAAGGTTACCCTGGCCTAGACTCATGGTTACTGTCCCAAACCCACAGTCGCTCCTACCAACCATTGTGGCCAAACACTGCCATCTACTGCACTTATTCCCTCACCCGCTATCTCTATAAATCTTCCAACATACCACTTTGTTTGTAAGTTCTCCAGGGCAGGGATTTCCTTTCCTATTGTCTGATCTTGTTTGTTGCACTTATTGTATTATAATTCCTTGTACTGTTTTGTCGCTTTTGTAAATCGTTGCATACAGCTGTGGGCACTATATAAATAAAGATATACATAAATAACCAAACAATTATAATGATTTTAACATTCCATATCCAACACTGTTTAGAGAGAAAGGATTTAAACTTGATATGGTTAAGGATTTTTTTCAGGACTTAAATAAAAGAGAAACTAAAAGTAGACAAAAGAAACAAAAATATGTAAAAAAAGAATTTGTAATTAAATAGATGTTTCTCTAAAAAAAAATCTAATAAAGAAAAATACAAAGTTAACTATACATACTCCCAAAGAAAAAGGGAATTCAATACTTTCAGAACATAATATAAATAAAGCATTTTGGGGAGAGAAAGAGAAACACTTAGGGGGTGATGTAACATTGTACATTAGGAGATACGTACATAAATTGCACCATTTTCTGCTTGCATCTTTGTGTCAACGTATAAAGGTCTCCAAGTTGTGCCTTGTGCATTAGCTTGCAATTCAGGGAGGGGCAATATGAGGAATTAGGGAGGATTGGCATGAGACACAGGTTATAATTAAATGTATCAAGTTCTGCATCTCTTTGCATAGATCTTCATTTTTATGTTGCATTTACTTGAAAAAAAAATAACAATTTGCTAAAATTTGCATCACACTAAGGCTGAGTCCATGGTGTGGGAGACCGCGCGGGGAGCGATCAGATTGCCTTAAGGCATTGATCACACTCATAGACCGCGGAGGCAGGAGGGGGTGCGCGTTGCGCAAGAAATCAGTTGAAATTGATTTCTTGGTGTGACCCGCAGGTCACGTGAGTGGTTCGCCCTCGTGACGCCCCTAGGAACACCCCCCACGGTCCGTCCACCATGGCCAGGGAAAGCACCCGCTTCATGCGGGTGACTTCAGATCCTCCACACACCTCCGCGCGGGCGAAGGCACCATGGCCCGGGCCTAATGAGGCTCTAACATTTGACACAAGCAAAACATGGAGCTACTGTATGCATCAAAACAAACTACTTTTCACGCTTTTACTTTATAGAACAGAAGAAATCTTATTCTGCATACTCCCAGTTGCAGAACTTGGTCAAAGACTATCACAAAATAATTGGAAAACCCATTAAGGTAATGGATACTTTTTTTTACAATAAATCTGGTGTTGTTTTCTTGCGCCAGTTCTGCAGGTGCAAGGCTTTGTTAAATGACCATGCTTATAAAAATGTACATAGGTTTTATTGAACTTCATAATTCAAAGATTAAAAACACAAACATAACATTAGAAGAAATTAATTGTGTGATCCAAAACCGTGAGAAAGAGAAATCACCCAGAGCTTGATGGATTCAGAATACATTTTAATAGGGATTTTGGTCACTCAATTGCTAATGTACTAATCAACATTTTACGTGACGCATATTTAGAGCGATCATGTCAGACTTAATGAGATTAGAAGTGATTTCACTAATCCCCCCTCCCATCTCCCCCCCCCCCAAAAAAAAATCTAATTTATACTTGCACAAATATAGGCCAAGTTTGATTAACTGTGACAAAAACATACTTGATATGTAGAATGAAACATGTATAAAAGGAGTGATATCTATAGGTGGCTTATTTCAAATTCATATTTTCTTGTTGCACTCAATTTCAAAATAACACTATTTGTTTTCCTTGATGCCAAATAAAAACTGTCGATAGACAGCCTTGCTTTGTTAAAAAAAAATATTTAAAACGTCTGGATTTGGAAAAGAATATTGTCCTGTCAGACTTTTACATATTTTATAAACCCAACTGTAGAGGAATGAGACCTCTTTGCCTCCACGTTTTGGCAGTAGAACCAGTAGTGATCTCCATCAGAAACAACAGTAAAATAAAATATACTGTAACACACAATAGCTGAAATGAGCAAAATCTGGCTTTATGCTGGTGATATTTTATTAACCAATGGTGACCCTAAAGCATCTGTACATGTTGTTAATAATAAAATAATAATAATGTTAGAAATGTCACTATATTTCTTTAAAAAAAATAAAGAAGTACCCCCCTCCCCCCCCCCGAAATAATTGGGTGATGCATCAAAGTCTATTTTGCCTGCAAAATTAGGGCATACAAAAGGCACCAGATTTATTAACGGGGGAAAAAAAACATTTGATTTCAGTGAGACTTTTCTCTTTGTTAAATCATGTGTATTTTATTTATTCTTATTTTATCCCAGTTCTGTTATTAATTAAAACGCAATAGTGCTCTTACACTTTTATGAGGAAACACCTACTGACTATATTTGGAGTTTCCATGCGCAATAGTACATCAATTTGCAGATAAATAAATAACTCCCTTAATACATCAACCCCGATGCCTCTCAATGGCAACCCTACACATTTATTTAATTTATGAATTATATAGGTAGCAATCACTAGTAGTCACTAATTTGAAATGATAAACATCAACAGTAATCCTTATAATTTAGGCAGATAGTATTAAGTAAATAAATATGAATATTGTCTAAGCACAAAATTACATAATAATCATGCTCCTTTTAAAAATCCCAGAAACAAAATCAGTGAGATCTGTGATTTAAAATGCAAGAAGTATACAAAACTCCCATTTACTTGCATTAGTATGAATGAATTATTTTGTAGGAGATAGCAAAATGTGTGTCATTTTTTTTCAGGTACTCTATCATAAACAGCGAGTGTTTTTAGTATAACCTGAGACATTTGCAAACTTTTTCTAATTTGCCAGCCACTCTAATATTCCCTATTAGTGCCCTTTCATTCTTCTAATGAATTAAACATTTGCCTTGATGCAGGTCGGATTGGCTGTGTCTTCTACAAATGATTTAGAAGTAGTCAGCCATCACTAGGTTTGTTCTCCACATCTTTATGTGAGCCCTGACATGGAGAATATCCACTAATAGTATTCATAAATGTGCAATAGGAAACAACAGCACTGTGGCAGAAGCATCTCTTCTTCCACAGCTGCTCTCTGAGACTCGGTTGTTGGCGCTTGTGACGTCAGTAGAAGAACAGGGAAGCCGCGGATGCCCCAACAGAGCCGCCGCGACGTCATAAAGAGCATACAAAGCAAATAGCTTGTCCAGCTGCTCTTAACACGTCCGCTGCTAGGTGCCGTTTAATGCCCTGTGGCCCCGAGGGATTTAACGCAAGAATAAAATCAGTCAGCGCATTATAGTCATAATAGCACCCTGACATATGTGTGTGTATACATACATACATACATACATACATACATACATACATACATACATACATATACACATGTTATATAGTACAAGGAATTCACGGGAATCCCTTGCACCGCCATTAAGGGTGTGATTTTGGGAAGGTCTTCCCCAGGGCACTGGTAGAGTCTGCTGCTATTCCATCTGTGGGGGAGGTTTAAGCGTGGGTGAGAAGGACGGCGCGTTTCCATAGTGAATCAATTAGAGGTGTATTCAAGCCTGGGAGCTGTAATAGGCAAATCGCTCTGGGCATTTCTTTATCATTTTTTTTTTTTGGTGGTCATATCAGGGATAGTTGTGTGTAGCATGTTCGTCTCTGCAAGCTCCCTGCTAGACATTGCCTAACGTGAGAGACTCTTAGGTCCGATTGTCTAACCACAATCTTCACCGTAGGTGAGTTTTGGTTATTCAAATCACGCGTGGGTGGCTAAAAATACGGATGCATGATTTGAAGGGTCTCGTTGCATTAAAATCTAACGGTGTCTGATGTACTGGACAGAAAGGAGAGAGAGAAAAAGAGGGCGGGGGAGGGAGATAGCAACAGACGGAGATTTCCCTTGGTTTGTAGCATCAGAAGATTGAAGTGAGTGAGGGGGTGTGAAAGGATGATACTCATCATCAAGATAATCAGTGGGATTAACCGAAGTTTACCTCCTGCAAATCGTGTATCAAATACATTTTGCTCATCTTTGACTCTGCCCATTGTGATATCAGTATCCCCATGCTGTAGATTTGCAATATAAGCACGTTTTCCCGGGTGTCGCTCTCTGTTTTAACATCCATCATTATTTTCAACATGGTGTGTTAATTCATAGTCGTATTATATAGATCGACCATCCAATTTTTTAAAATATGTTTCGTATATATATTTGTATTAATTTCTCTCTCTCTCTCAGTTCTGTCAACCTGGCTAAGGTTTTTTAAATCTAGGTCATTGTGCAGTTGCTTCAGGTTGGAAGCCTAAGCAGTGTTTACCTGATTTTATTTGCAGTTCATTTTCCCTGGATGTGTTTTTGAAAGAGCTACCAAGCATACAAGGATTGCATGAAAAGGATTAATTTGAACGTGGATCTTTACATCTAAGCTCTGTTTGAAATCATTCCCACCAAGCAGTGGTGAGTTACAATTGTTTGTACTGTTCACATTAGGAAACAAATAATGATTTTAATGCTTTATAAGGAGGTTACTGATATACTAGGTGTTATTTGTGTGTGTTTTGCACTGAGCATTATTGGGATGGAGATGCAGGAGCCACAGAAACCTACGTTCTGCAAAATTTACAAAATTATTCAAGTTTTTTTTTTAAATGTCCATGTTGTATTTTTTTTTTTTTTTTACTTAAGTAGCAAAATTATTATTGTGGTATTTAAGTTTTAACAAGGAGGGCAGAATGATCTATAGCAGCCCATGCAAATTTCAGAAGCTGATTTTGTCAGGATAAAAAAAAAGTGTGGAAATTAGTAATGTAAAACTTAAAATGTGCATTCACTATCTCAGGTCAAAATAGTGACTAAGGCTGCAATATGTATTGTATGCTTCTATATGTTTTTAATATGTATGGTACGTGGCTTACTTTTGAGAGCATCAGGGAAGTAATATCATCAAACTAACCCTAAGTAATTCACAATCCTTCACTTTAATTTTACTGAAGATTCATATTTGTGTAAAGATTAGTACAGAATTATAACAGGTAATATAAAGAATGCAATGAGAGAAATAATTATATGAGCCATCAAGTAAACAACTTTTGCAGTAAAAATAATCATTTGTTCATGGGCATACACATATGGTAAAGGCCCATAAGAAGCAGTTTTCTGCCATAAGACTACCTGGGGCTTACTCAGTAACATTTCCCAGCTGCAAAACCAGTGCAAAAGATTTACACCAGATTTATCAACGGAAAACATATTGCTCTTAATAGGTTTGTGGCATTTTTTGCCCTAGGTTTTAAGTCGGGAGACTTTATAGTAAATAGTTCTACTTGACTGGAAAGGGTTGAAAAGTGTCTAATAGCAGACTGTGGGGAAAATAAATACCCATTATAAAAACCAAAACATATATTACTTTACCATTACTATGCCTACAGTATATTAACTACACCCGATCACACACAAAGGGGAGACCAAAACATCGAACTCTTTTTTTTTTCCCCCCTCCCTTAATGACCAATTTTGTTATTTAAAACTATTTATTTCTGTGCCTATTCTCTTTCATTTTGATGTGCTATAGCGGAAGACTTCTTAGTAAATATGGGCCAACGTCTATTGTCCACTCATATTTCCTTTGCCTAGCAGATAAAGGGGCCTTTTATAAGCCGATAAGCCACTTATCGAGGCCTTTTCGCCAAAAAGGCCTACTGCTATTCAGTAAGTCCCGATAAGTCGCCAATAAAAGCCGTTTTCGGCAATTTTTTCAGAGGAAAAAAAATTGACAAACGGGCGGCGATAAGCCACTTATCGGCAGGTTTTCAAACTCGCGCAATTCTAGTAGCACCGATTAGCTTATCGAGGCTAATCGTGGCTCTAAAATAGATTTCCTCTCAAAATCCTCCCACCAGGAAACGTTGGCAGGAAGGCGGTGAGAAACTGGTGAGAAGCAGCGACAGGGGACTTGAAAAAAGAATGCATTTTCCCTGCATCTTCTTGATGCCGGAAGTCTCCGGAGCTGATACCCATTAGTATCAGCACCGGAGGACCCCGGCATGAATCCCATGCAATAAAAATGCATTTACAGGCAACTTCATTACAATGAAGGGGTTAAGTGTCACAGGAGACCAGGTTTATTGTACACCTTTACCAGCATCATTCATTGAGAAAAAGAAGATAATTAAATAAATTGTTGTTTATTCACAGAAATAGGCATACACACAGTGAAACACAAAATACAGATGAAAAGCACACTTACTGGGGGCCTGGGGGAGACTGTTCTAGGTGCAGGGAACTCTAAATAAGAGTTTTACCCTTACCGGGACTTGACCGCTCCCTTCTCTTCTGAGAACTTGGACACTCTTTGACCGGGCAATAGTACTAAAACTCCTGGAACCAAAATCGGCTTGTAAAGCACAAACGTTCCCAGCACTCAAAAAAATTGATCAGAGAATAAAGGGATATGCCAAAATCAAGTTTAATTATACACGTATGATGCACACAATAGGTCAGATAAAGACCAGGGGGGATAAAAAAGGCTAGAACAGGGACAAGCACAGGGGAGGGTTCTTGTCCCTATTCTAGCCTTTTTTATCTCCCCTGGTCTTTAACTGACCTATTGTGTGCATCATACGTGTATAATTAAACTTGATTTCTCATATCCCTTTATGCTCTGATCCATTTTTTTGAGTGCTGGGAACGTTTGTGCTTTATTGTCTATTTGAGAGGAAATAGGGTCCTCTCTGTTCCCGTTTGCACCTATTAATATTAGTCATTGTGTGTGCTGTCTTTCATTTTTTTTTGTCAAAATCGGCTTGTAGTTCCAGCCGTGACCGCTACGTTCGATTATTAGGACTTGGGCGCTGAAAACGGGACTTAGAAACTTTTCGGCAGGCTTCTCAGGTTGAAAACTGAAGCCAGTGCTCTGCTATTCGCGCAAGAGCATCTTTGAAAAGCCCGCCCGCACTTCTGGCGCTGGAAATCTCCAACCTGATTGGCTCAGGGGTTTCTTATAGTATTTGGAAGTTCATTCACAAAAAACTACAGCCAATCAGCGCGTGGGAACTTTCTCAGTAGCCAATCAGAGGGAAATCTGAAATTGCCAAGGGACATGTGCAAGATTGCCACCGCCATCCCATGAGATTCCATCCCATGCTATCTCATGCCAGCCGCTGGGTCAGGCTCCTCCAGGTCTGGCAGAAAAAATGGCAGACAGGACGACTGCCATTGTTCCCAGAATGTGGTTTCTTGAGCCCTTCCCGTCTACCTAAATAGCTTTCACACCTCTGGCATCCTCTGGCTACTTTGAACTCCGATGTTCACTAGACTTACTGGCACCAACTTGGCAGCCCTGACAGTCTGTGTGGGCATCGGTTCCAAAAGTCCCAGCTCATACTGTATACAGTGCATAACAGTACACACAGCACTATTGCAGTATTAAATAAAAATACACTTAATACTTTCCTAAGTCTCAGGGTATGGGAAATAGAATAGAAAGCTGCAGTTTTTATTTCTACTAGCCTTTATTCCCCACACCCTATCTTTAGACTTAGACAGGACTCTGAGAGTCCCCTCACAACCTTATATATGGTTGGAGCACCGATGAACCCCAATATAGGTTCTGGGCTACCTGGGTATTAACTGGGGTACCCCTTTAACCTAGGGACCCCGTCATAGTTACAGGGACACTTTGCATCCCTTTGTCCCATTTACCTTTCTGGGCTATGCTGAAGCAGGGAACCCAAGCAGTGAGTCCCGCAAGCGTTTTCAAGGGGAGATATTGCCGGGACAATGTGCCTACATGTATCCGAGAATCGGGCATGATTCCCGGGTACATTTTTAAGGGAACCGACAACTCCGGACCCCGACTACCTAGGCACATTCTGACAACAATTTCTCCGCAACCCCCCCGCCCCCCTTCCCCTTGAAACTCATGCAATCCCTGCTTGCTGGCATCCCTAGAAAGCTAAAAACACAGAAAATCTTTGTCGCAAATTACATATTATGCATATACAGTTACTGGGCTCAAGAGCTGACACTCGTGAGCCCTAATACTCGGATCAGAGGTAACCAAAACAGGGCTTGACCTTTATTAATGGCCTGGTTACCCCCTCACAGTCACATTAAGGAACAACAGCAGCTTTATGGGGGGCAGAGGGGGTGAGTGAAGCAGGACTTGGCTCTTCACTCACCCCCTCTGGCCCCCAATAAACATTACAATATGTACTAACCACCAATACACAACCCACCTACCTCCTGTGCCCCCACATAAAAGCATTAAAAAAAATTATACACAGGATTGATACCAGAGGCCTCTAGGTGGTCCCTGCGAGTGTCTGTGGGCCTCCAGGTGGTCCCCGCGGGTGTCTGTGGTCCTCTGGGTGGTCCCCGCGAGTGTCTGGGGGCCCTCGGGTGGTCCCCGCGAGTGTCTGGGGGCCCTCGGGTGGTCCCCGCGAGTGTCTTGGGGCCCTCGGGTGGTCTCGCGAGTGTCTGGGGGCCCTCGGGTGGTCCCCGCGAGTGTCGGTACCAATCCTGTTGCAAAAAAAAAAAATGCGGAATACATTGCAATAAATACACCCCTCTCCCACCACTTTAAGGGTCGATGTCACATCCTATGGAGCTAATGTAACCTACTAGTATTACATGGTACAGCAACCAATGGGATTGTCTTCAATCCCATTGGCTCTAATAACATGTGATATAGCCATGTGGTTTTAAAGATGGGACGTACCTCACTTGGAGATGACATCACATTCTTAAAAATGTTTTTTTTTTAAAAGAGGCGGGCACATGATTGGTGCAGTACCATCTGACTTAAAAATGTGACGTCACAGGCCCTATATAAGGCCTGGACGCCTCATTTAACAGGAAGAAGACGACGATATAACATCCGTTAGGATTTACCATGGGGTTGGATTGACAGAAGAAGATAGACCATTAAAGAAAATAAAGAAATAATGACAGAAGATAGAAGGTGATAGAAGAATTTTCTTACCTGTTCTGGATCTTCAAGGTGGATGGCATTGGATTGACTTTGACGTCGCGGTACAGGAGCTTCCTGAAACACCGGGATTCAGAAGGTCAACGCTTCTAAAGGTAAGAAAAATATTGAATGTATGTAATTGTATTTTTACAGGTTTTTTGATTGTATTTTTTTTGTTTTTATGTTTTTCATTGCCCATTGACTGATAAGGTATTAATCTGTGCTCGTTAGGTAAAGATAAATACAGTGACAGCCAATGCATTTTTTGGCAAATGCCTTTTTTCTATTGTTATTTTTTCTTTTTCTGTTTATTGTTTTGCTTATATTGTTTGTAATTTGGATGGCTTGTTTTTATTTCATTTTACGATTGTTTAGCGTTTTTAATTAATTTTTTTTTTTTTTTGGCTACAGGTCTTAATTGATGTGTTGGCTAGTGGTTTAAATTAATTAATTGTTTTGTTGGTTATTACTTTTAATTGTTTGGCTAGTGCTTTTATTTCTTGAATTGGTTGGCTAGTGTTTTTATTTCTTGAATTGGGGTGTTTAGGTGCTTGTATATATCTTTTTATTATTGTGTATTTTTGGCCTTCATGCTTTTTTATTAGGGTGGCCATTAACTGCTAGAGTGGCTTATTATGCCCATATTATATGGGTATGATATACCACTATGCCAATCAATACAAGATGGGTATAGTGGTCCCGGGGTGGGTGGTTAGGCCTCCTGGGTGGGTAGCGGGGGAGGGTGGGTTAACCCCTTAATTACTATAGCGGTGATTAATCGCTGAGGTGATTAAGGAGGTTGGGGGCCATTAGATTGTATTTTTTCATGTGTTCTTGCTTGTATCGGAGGACATGGACCTGCAGTATGCCCATTACATTACAGCATCACGTGAACCTGGGAATAAAATGCACAGGAGATACCGGCACCCCATAATGGGGCCTGTATCTCTGAAAGCAGGGGGTCCCCGGACCTCAAATCAACGCGGTTCTTCTCCGGAGACCCCCTGCTCATCTACACTAGTAATACAATTTTATATTTAAAAAACATTAATTTCGGGTGAGATTTGCGCAGGGAGAGGCGGTTCTCTGGGCAGCTCTCTCAGCAGCTGAAAGAAATCGGCAGGTAAGGCTTTTTCAGAGAGGCGATCAACACGTCGCCGGCTACTTGCCAGTTTTGCAAATGTTGCTATCACAGGTATTCTGGGCTTTCTGCATACCGTGATAGTAATGCTGTTAAATCCTGGCGATTTAAACAGCCCGTCATTTTTTTTTCACGGCCCTTAGTGCATAGGCCTCAAAGTATGTTATAGACTAGTCTCATTTCTGGAAAATAGAGAGATTACCACTTTTACGAAAGCAGTAATTTCTCCAAATATGTTTGAGGAAGACGCCATAAACCAAAATATTCTAAAAAAAAACAATAACCAGAACCATTATCTATTTTGATATAAACAAAGTATGTTTTAATTTCAGTATTGTTAAATAATGCCTTGAAGCTGCAGACCAAGCAATATCCTACATGTGTTTAAAAAATAAATAAATCGGTTCTGTACTGAGAAAATATATGTAGCATTTTTTTTAACCGCTCTAAAGGACATTTGTAATGTATTATAATGTAGCAAGTATTTTAGTTTCTATAGCAACCATTTACAAAGTCACATCCCCTTCCTCTTCTGAAATAATGCGCATTTTGGAGCCCTGCCCTCTCTCTAGCAGTGCACTAATTGTTTCTAGTGACTGCTTGGTCACATAATCTTCCCCACAGAACTTTGCATCTTTGGTCCTCTTCTGCTTCAATGACAGCCATTTAATGACCTCCTGAGCCGAATCTTTGCTGATTGATCAGCAATTTAGCTAATTACTTATTGTGTGGATTGTATTGATACACGTATTAAAGGGGGGAACAATTTTAAAAAAAATGGCAGCTTGGACTGCAGCTTTAAAGAATATTAGTGTAACGCTACACCTTATATAATTTGCCTTGTATTAACGACACTAGGTAACCTAGACCTTTTTTGTTGTTGCAATTTTGCCTTTCAATGGCTTGACAAGTAAGGTTATCCGACACCCTCCAATTAATGGGAAAAATTGCAGGAAAAAAATATTCACATATTTTACATAAAGAAAAATATTTGTAACTATTTAAAAGTTTTTGATTGTCAATCATTTGTCAAATCATACAGTAAAGGAAGGTTAGTGGGTATAGTGCTCTTGTTCCAGTCCTTTGACTACATGCCAACCCCTTTCTGCTTTAGATTTTAAATTTGTCAATGCTAGTCTTCATGCTCCAAGAGCTATGGGGCTGCATTTAGGCCCCAATTCAATATGCTGTGATGGTGTTTGGCACCATTCATTTGATTGGGTCTGAACACTTCCTTGACAATGAAAAAATGTCTTGACTGCATATTGAATAGGTGCCATAAAGTACTGTTGCCAGCAGCATACCAATCTGCAAGAGTTTACATAGTGCAACTAGGCAAAGAAGGGTTGGTAGCTGTCACGGGAGACCAGATTATTTGCACTTTTTTACCAGGATCATTCATTGAGCAAAACAAGGCAATTAAATAAATTGAAGTTTATTCGCACAAATTTGCTTGCACACAATGATACACAAAATACAGACACAAAGACACACTTACTTTGGGACTGGGGGTTGAAAACTAGACTTTCCTTTATGCAGGGAACTCAGTAGATGAGTTTTTCCCTGGCCAGGACTTAGACCGGAATCCCCTGGAATGCAAATCGGCATGAATTTCCACACACCACCGGTACGTTCTCTTCTGAGAACCTGGTCCCTCCTGACCGCGAGTTACTCCAAATCCTCTGGAACTCAAATCGGCATAAAATCCCAGCTGCGTCTACTACGTTCGCTTTTGATAACTTGGACGCAAAAGTCGGGACTTTAGTCTCTGGCAGGCAGGCTTTTTTGGCTTGAAATCGAAGCCGGTTGCTCTGCTATTCGCTCAAGCAATCTTGAAAAGCCTGGCCACACTCACTACCGGAGAACACTAATCTGATTGTGTAAGAGAGTGAATAGGTTAGCTCTCTTTCCAAGCATCAGGAGACTGCATTGGTGTCAGGTTTCCTACATGTGATAGGTAAAATCCCTGATTGAGCAGGGATAAAAGGCAGGGAGCTGCCAGAGAACGAGAGACTGCTTTCCCCCAGAGCGAGAGAGAGGAAGTGAAACTTCTCCCAGGCAGGAGGGAGCCTTATGGACCCTAAGACTGAAGGAAGCAGGCCTGTGGGGTCCAGCTGGGAATCACACCCAGGATAAAGATCACCACGGACTGGACAGTCTGTCCCCGGAACCAGTGTTCCTGAAGGAGCGACACGGAGACTCTCGGATAGGAATCCCCTGCTAATTCAGATAAGCAACAAATAGGACTCTGCAATGTTAAAAGACTTTGCATAAGAGAGTAAATGTTTTGGACTGGGAACCAGTTTAGCTGTCCAACGCCGTTAGAAAGGGCCACAGCAAAGTTAAGTTAGTTTCCCTATAGGGAATAGGTGTTTTATTTTATGCTTTCTTTTGGCATTAAAAGGACAGGGTCCCTATTGGTTAGTTGTCTTCTGGTTAATAAACCAATCCGATGTAAGCTTAACCCTCTGTCTAAGCGTCTTACTGACCTCACCTACAGGCCAATCCGTCACAGATTGGCTCACAGATTCATATAATATTCTGAGTTTCATTCACAAAACTCAGAAGCCAATCAGCAGGAAATCTGAAAGAGCTAAGGGACATGCACAAGCTTGCCACCTTTATCCCTGGCTATCTCAATACCACCTGCTGGGACAGGCTCCACCAGGTCTGGCAGAGCAAGTGGCAGCTCGGACGACTGCCACTGATCTCCGGACCTGGTACTCCACCTTTCCCCGCTGACCAAATGCTATTCTCACCTTTTTGGCATCCTCAGACTGCTTTGAACTCCGATGTCCAGCAGACTTAGCGGCGCCTATGCCTTAGCTCAGGCAGCCCATTTGGACATCGGTTCCGAATGTAAAGAACCCATTACATTTAATGTATATTTCACTATACTTCTGAGTCTTGGGGAACAGGGGACAGACAGGGAAATATGTTGTAGTTTTATTTCTATCTATTTTATTCCCCACACACTATCTTTTGGACTCAATCTGGACTCTGGGTCCCCCCTCAATTTTTTTTTTTTTTAACTTCAAGATTTTTATTGGGTTTCACAACAGATACAATTATGCCACATCCCATAGTAAGACAATTTGAAACCCCCGAGGTTTAACCTTTCGCTCTCACCATCAAGGGTAAAATCACTTTAAAGCAACAGGGGACTAACAACATACACATCCACAAGACTAGACAAACCCTGACAACCGGAACAAAGACTAGACAACGGAGGAAAAAACAATAAGGAAGGAAAAGGAGGGGGGAGGGGGAGGGGTGGGTAGGGAATGGACTGTCATATGTTTTCGATATCGAAGATCCACTTTCGGCTTGCTGCGCCCGTCTTTGTGACACCTGACGGCTCCTCCTCTTATTTCTGGTTTTAATAGTCGGGGGGGATCCTACCTGTCACGGGGGGGA
The DNA here is from genome assembly GCA_036426205.1 of Ascaphus truei. Lineage (NCBI taxonomy): Eukaryota > Metazoa > Chordata > Amphibia > Anura > Ascaphidae > Ascaphus > Ascaphus truei. Next base: position 8,512 of record WSYH01009411.1, on the reverse strand, counting down.
TCCTACCTGTCACGTGCCTATGTTATAGTATGTTCCGCCCGTCCACCAGAGAACGCACTTGTGTTTATTATTGCAATATTGTGTGGCATCCACCCGGGGATGTCGGAATGGGTAAGCCATGGCTCCCATACTTTAAGAAATTTCGGCCAGAGTCGTTGACCCAGCTAGTCAACTGTTCCATCTGGCAAACTTGCCATAATCTGTTTCGGATTTGGGGATGACTGTAGATCTTGCTGTATCCACAATGTGCGATCTCGCACCTAGTGGCTGTTGCCATATGTGCCACCAATTTGTGTGCCGTTTCGGCAACCCTGGGCCCGCCTGCCCAGTAGAGAAACAGCCACGGGTCCAGGGGGACCTCTAAATCGAGGATACTTTGTGCCCAGCTCTAATGCTCTCCCAAATCAGAGAGTACCTCGGGCAGGACCACAGCATGTGGAATAGGTCTGCTGATTCCCCGCACTGTTTTGGGCAGAGGGAATAACCGCCGAGAATTTGGATAGACGTAGTGGGTGTGATACCAGCGCATCATGACCTTATATGCGTTCTCTTTAACGTTGAGCAGATGGAGCTTTTGGCCGCGTGTAAGATCCACTCCCAGTCTTTGTCCTCTAGAGTCTCCCCTAGGTCCGTCTCCCATTTAGTCATGTAGTCTATTTGTCGGCGTCAGGTCATCTGGACAGATCACTTCCCGGTATAATCTAGAGGTAAGTCCCCGTGTGTCCGTGGCTCTAGAACACAGCTGCTCAAAATTGGTCTCTGGCTGGCTAATTGGAAATTCATTATAGAATGCCTTATCTGAAGGTAGCGGAATAATTCGGTGTTTGGAGGCCCTTTCGGATTTGACGTGTTCAAATGTTTAATATATGTAGGCCCCTTCAGATTTCTAACCGCGTAAATCCCGACTGTAACCATATTTTGAAGTGCCGCTCACCGGCCATCCCCGGGGCGAAATCTGGGTTATCGAATAGAGCGGGTCATTAAGGAGTGTTCATCGTTAACTTATGTTTAAATTTGGAACTCCTCCATACGCCAGCAGAGAGTTCACCATGGTCCGTAGCAGCGTCCCCACTGTGCTATCACACCGATTTGGCAGCCAAATTAGATTTTGCAACCAATGGAGCACAGCAGGTTTCTCCAGCGCCACCACTCTCCGCAGGGACGGATCAAGGTGCCACTGGACAACTGACCCAATCGTGTGCTTTATAATATGCCATCAAGCAAGGTACCGTAGTCCCCCTCTAATCGTGGGTCTGGTTAGTATACTTAGCAATTCGTGGACTCTTCTTGTGCCAAATGAATTTCATGATCTTGACTGTAAGGCGGAGATATCTGCCCGCACCAGTGGTATCGGCAGGGCCTGGAACAGGTAAGCACCCTTGGCAGAAGATTCATCTTTATGCTATGAATCTTCCAAACCAGAAATTAAATCCCGCCCACACCCCGCAGGTCCTCTCTTAGAGCTTGGAATAATTTGGGATAGTTTGCTTTGTACAACGAGTCATATGTTTGGTAATTTGATACCTAAGTATTTAATTGAGGAGGCCTGCCATTTAAAATTGAAATTTAGCTCAATTAGTTTCTCCATTGGGGGTGGGAGACTAATATTTAGGGCTTCAGACTTCGTCTGGTTAATTTTAAACCGGAGATGAGGCTGAACGCTCCCAGAATCTCAAAGACATTAGGCAGGGAAGTAAGTGGCCTTGACAGGGTTAGGATGACGTATCAGCGTATAAAGCCACCTTATGGATTGGTCCCTACACTATCCCTGTTATATCTGGGCTTAGGCGAATATGAGCCGCCAGGGGTTCTATACATAATGCAAACAGCAGAGGGGACAGGGGCCCCCTGTCGCGTCCCGCTACAGATGTTAAATTGCTCCGATGGGAAGCCCTGATGGCGCACCCAGCTGTGGGGGCTTTATACAGGGCTAAGAGGGCTCTAGGAGGCGTCCCTCGAACCAAATGCTCCTAGTATGCCCTCAGATAGGACCAATCGATCCTATCGAAGGCCTTCAGCATCAGTCAACAGCATAGACGGGATATTTTTTTATTGGCCAGATCGATCAAATCTATGATCGTTAGTGTTGTCTGCCGCTTGCCTTCCCCAATAAACTCCACCTGATCCGGGTGGATTAGCCCCGGCAGGACAATGCCCACCCTGTTAGCTAGCAGTTTAGAAATATTTCACATCAGAATTGATCAGGGATATGGGCCGGTAGCTCTTACAGTACGGGTCCTTGCCTGGCTTGTGGATCAGGGAGATTGAGGCCTGGAGCATCTGGGATGGAAAGGAGCCCCCCACTAAAATCTCATTAAATAATTAAAAGTTGTGGCGCTGCTATTTTAAGGAATTTTTGTAATATAAATTTGAAAAAACCATCTGGTCCCGGAGCTTTGGCTGGTTTAAGGGCCTTTATAACCTCTGATAATTCCTCGAACGTAAAGTCACCCTGTAATGCTTCCTTTTCTGCCTTGTGTCAATTTGGGAAGGCGTGCCTCTTTTAGGAACTTCTGGGTTTTTTCTCCTATTTCTGTGTGTGGCTGACCTTTCTCCATCATAGAGAACTTCGTAAAAATTTTTAAATTCCTCGACCATTCTTCTAGGGTCGGAGGTAAGGTCCCCCCCCTGTGCGGATTGAGGAGATACATAATTAGGGAGTTTGTTACGCAATTTATTGGCAAGTAAGGTATCTGGCTTGTTGGCTTTGTCGTAAAACTTACGCTTGGACCAGGCCGCTCCCTCTCGGCTCTGGAGTTAGCAACAAATTGAGGTTAGTTTTGGTGTCAGAGAGTTCCTTTAGGGTCGACTCTGTTTATTGAGACTATGACGTGCGGAAAGGGGTGCCAGTCTCTCTCGCAGATCTTTATCTGGGACTCCTTAGCTCTTTTGGTTTGTGCTGCTAAATTCATTAGAAGTCCCCTCATGGTGCCTTATGGGCCTCCAGAGTGTGTGAATGGGAAGATACGCTCCCCGTATTGATTTAAAATATTCCTTGATTTATCTCCTATTGCCCGCTCCGATAGGTGGTTTTTTAACAGCAGCTCGTTTAATTTCCAGTTCGCCTCGGTCTGTCCAGCAGCCGCAAAGACCACGCAGCTCAATTGGGTGCGTGGTGTCCGACCATGAAAATCATGAGTCCCAGAATGGGAGACCATGGGAAACGCTTTGTTAGAGACCAGGAAGTAATCTATCCTACTGTTCTGTTGTGGGGGTGAGTAGAAAGTGTATGCTCTCTGTGGGGTGTTTTTCCCTCCAAATGTCAATAATTGACAATCACGAAGCCCTTGAAGTTGGTTTAGTACGTCATGTTTCTGTGGTAAATTAGTCCCGTGCATCTGTCCAAGTCTGGGTCTAGGGTGCGGTTCATGTCTCCTGCAAGGAATATACAACCTATTGCACCTTGTGTAGTTTATCGAAGAATGACGTAAAGAATTGGGTGGGGTCTGTTCACAGGGGGCATATATTGAGATTAAGTGACCTCTTGGTTATTAATTGTACCTGTGACTATGACAAAGCTCCGTCCGAGTCTTTAATGATTTAACCACTTGGAAGGGCACTCTGCGGTGCACTATATAGCCACTCCCCGTTTCTTAACTGTCGCAGAGGACATAAAAAACTGTCCGATAATGCCTGTCCAGGAAGTGGGGTGATTAGATTTGGAGAAGTGTGGTTTCCTGGACAAAACACTATGTTGCTTTACGGGTATAGTCCCGGAAAGCAATTCTACGCTTTATTGGGTTGTTTAAATCCCTTGACATTATGGGAAATAAGGATCAGATCATTACTCATCTTGGGGTGGGGTTGAACTGCGACAGGGGGCGGTGGTGTGGTGTGCTTCGCCAATAACCTGACCGAGAGTAAGGCAGTCTCTGAACTGTTGGCGCTCATGATGATCCTCGATTGGTGGGGTCCTGTGGTTGGGGGGAAACAACAGGGAACCTGGGGGATGACACATATAAAACAGTAAACAATTATGTCCTCCGAGCTGTGGCCCTGCCAACTTGGCTCCGAGTCCAATGCCTTTGGGGACTGGGCACCGCCACTGGTCGCCCTCCGATGGTACCTCACCTCTGATCCCGTCCCTCCCAAAGGACTTCGCTGGGACTACCTTACCCAGCCACTGGCCACTGTGGACCCACGAGCAGGCTGAGATCCCTCAGCTCCCGCCCCGTCTACTCGAAAAACTTAAACCTAACCTTTGTGCTTTGTATTCCTAGGTTTAACGTAACCCAGTGTATTAGCGTACTTCTTGCGTCTCAATCCCTCCGCTACATATCTGGCTGGGTGCCTCTTTACCCCTCCCTCCTAGGGTTCCTTCTGGTTATGCCATGTTTCCTTTCCAGTGTCTCTGTCGTCTCCTCTCCCATCTCCACCTCCTATGACTCCGTCTCATTGCCTGGTCCCTCTTCCTTCGGCAACTTATAACCTACAAACCCAACTTCTACTTACGCTGCCCTCTATTCACTTCCTACCTTCTTCCTCTATCTGATATCACTTGCTCTTACCTTCCTCCCTCTCTTCCCCCTTTACCCATCTTCCCCCTCCCCCCGCAACACCCGCTTTTCTTCCCTTCCCTTCGTAATACTATCACTTCCCTTGCGCTATCCACTTACCTAGTCATTCCTGCCCTCTTGTCTCCTCCTCCTTCTCAACCTCAATTTTATACAGTTGGGGTATCCACAAATCCTATACTGGTTGTGGGTCACCTGGGCACTGGCTGGGGTACCCCTCTTAACATAGGGATTCCCTTAGCTACAGGGATAGATGTTTTATTCCTGTGCCCCATTCTCCTTTCTGGGCTGTGCTGAAGCAGGGTACCCTAGTGCTGAGTCGCCTTTCAAGGGGAGATATTTCTGGGACAATGTGCCTACGTGTATCCGAGAATCAGGCATGATTCCCGGGTACATTTATAGGGGAACCGACAACTCTGCACCCCAACCTCCTAGGCACATTCTATCAACGGTTCCTCCGCAAAAACTCACTTGAAACTCGTACCCTAGTAATCCCTGCTTGCTGGCATGCCCGGAAAGGGGAAAACACAACACATACTTTTATTACATGCAATACATTGAAATGATACAATGTTACTGGCCCCAAGAGCTTGCATCAACTCATGCTAACACTAATCATTCAGTACCAAGGAACCAACCAGGAGAGGGTCAAAAATGGATTTGGTAATATCAAACAATGTAGAAGTAATAACAAATATTCAAGTCCTGGAAATTTGGATAACAGTGATCATAACATGGTCTCATTTGAAATAAATGATCAAAAACAGATTACTTGGGTTCAACAAAGACCTTAAACTTTAGAAAAGTAGATTTTAATAAACTGAGGACTAACCTACAAATAATATATTGGGATGATGTTTTTGCAGGGAAAAATGTAGAAGATAAATGGGCAGTCTTTAAAACATTGTTAGAAAAGCACACTTATCAGTGTATACCTTGGGTAATAAGTATAAAAGAAATAAGTCAAAACCAATGTGGCTAAATAAACAGGAGGGGAGGAAATGGACAAGAAGAGGAAGGCGTATGGATTCTTTAAGTCAGAAGGGACGGAGACATCGTATCAGAATTATAAGAAATGTAATAAAAATTGCAAAAGGGCAATCAAATAGCAAACATGGATAATGAAAAAAGGATTGCAATAGAAAGTAATATCAACCCTAAAAAGTTCTTTAAGTACTTTTTAATAAGAAAAAAATGAGAAAATAAAATATAGGACTGTAGAAGGACGTGCGCAGAGGTATGCAAGGGAGACTTGTTAAGGTGAAATTAAATAAGGCTTTTATTGCGCCTGTTTCCTTAACATAAGAAAATCATCCAAACATGTTAAAATAAGGGGTCAAACAAAGCTTCTATTCACTTGGGAGTATGTCTAGTGAAACCTATGCAGTACACAACTCCCTTTAGATTAGCATGTCTCCCAAACATATATCTTGATATGTGCAGATGGAAAGTCTTATAAAGGAAAGTCTTATCTGTTTTCTTGTAGTTGGAGGGAAAGTCTTCTCTGTTCCTGGGTTGCTGCCTTTTTCCTCAGGCTATATCAGGATTCAGGTTCAGAAGTGCTTTCCCATGTGTCTTGCAAGCAGCGTGCAGTTTTTCTTCTGGCAGGCTCAAGACATCTGTTCCTATGGTCAGTCCCACTACTTGTGATACTCAGGAACAATCTCCCTTCCTGTCTCAAAGGGAGGTTTTTCTAAGAAACCTAATCAGCCAGGTGGTGTTGGTTAATTGACTACCAGCAGTTAATCACCACACTGCTGGATTAGAGGCACATTTCCTGAACAGGGATAACTCCCCTGTTACAAGGACCTTTCAGTGTGAGATGGGCAGGCAGATTATTGGAGATAAGGAAAAAGTAGAGGTATTAAACAAATTCTTTGCCTCTGTGTTTTCCAGGGAAGAATCAATTTCAATAGTAGTGCCGCAGGAGGAAGCCACAACCTCCATATTAATGAACAATTGGTTAACTGAGGAAGAATTTCATAAGCGGCTTTTTAAAATTAGAGTAAATAAGGAACCTGGCCCCGATGGCATACATGCAAGAGTTCTCAAGGAGCTAAGTTCAGTAATAGCCAAACCATTACATTTAGTATTCAAGGACTCAATTTCCAATGAGCTTTGTTTGCACAAATTTATTCACAACAGTATTACACTATGTAGTGTTTCTTTATTTCATAACTACGAGACGAGCTCCCCTGCTTTGTTGGAGGATCACCTGGTGCAAGACGAGTGGAACAGTCTTTATCAAGGGTTGCAGTTTGTTTCTAAGTTTCTTAATTTTTTCTTTAGATCACTTGATTATTATTATTATCACATTGCTTTACTATTTACACATATGTGGTTGAATTGTATATTGTCACATTTAGGGTGTGTTAGAGCGCTATTGTTAGTTTTTTTCACTTCCCGATGGCATACATGCAAGAGTTCTCAAGGAGCTAAGTTCAGTAATAGCCAAACCATTACATTTAGTATTCAAGGACTCAATTTCCACAGGCTCAGTACCACCAGATTGGCGTAAAGCAGATGTGGTGCCTATATTTAAAAAAGGGGGCTAGATTACAACCGGGGAATTACAGACTTGTAAGCCTGACTTCAATAGTGGGGAAACTACTTGAAGGTTTAATACGGTATAATATTCAGGGATACCTAATGGAAAACAAAATCATTAGTCATAGTCAGCATAGATTTATGATGGATAGATCATGCCAAACTAACCTTATTTGTTTCTTTGAGGAGGTAGTAGGAATTTAGACCAGGGTCATGCAGTTGATGTGGTCTACTTAGATTTTGCAAAGGTTTTTGATACGGTTCCAAACGAGGTTGGTGTAGAAAATAATGCAAATTGGACTCAGTAATAATGTATGCACCTGGATTAAAAACTGGTTGAAGGTTAGACAACAGGGTTGTCATAAATTGAACTTTTTCAGGTTGGGCTAAAGTCGTGATTGGAGTACCTCAGGGATCGGTACTGGGACCCCTGCTTTTTTTTTTTTTAACATATATATTTTTTTATTTTTCAGGTAACATGGTAACATATAAAGGGGGGAAGGGAATGGGGGGGAGGGGGGTACAGAAAATAAAAGGGTTATGAGGTGGGGGGGGGGGGGTAGGGCAGTGGGGTAACATCCATCACTGGCTTCATGCAGGAAGCAAACATTCCATGATACTTGTCACATCCTATGCTAGGTCTAGATCTACCTAACCTTTAGTAGTTGTTTCTGGTTTCCTTACTATTTTATGGTTCCTATTGGGTTCTTCCATATGTAAGTCTCCCAGGGGTCCCATGTTGTCAGGAAGGTGTTATGTCTGTCGTGTATTAGGCTTGTAAGTCTCTCCATCGTCATTATGTAGTTTATCTTGTGCAGTACCTCATTGATCGGGGGGGGGGGGGGGTCGTTCTGTTTCCAATGTCTTGCTATTAGAGTTTTGGCTGCGGAGAGGATCTGCGTTATCAAAGAGTCTATTTTTCTCTCAAGTCCGTCAGTCGGTTTTAGTAAGAGTACTGTTTCTATGTCCCATGTTAGCTCTACCCCTGTTGTCTCTTCTATTAGGCGTCTAATTCTTCCCCAGAATAGGATGATTTTGGGCCAGGACCACCATATATGTTTAAATGTGCCTATTTGACCGCAATTACGCCAGCACATTGGGGAGGTTAGCGGGAAAAAGGAATGGAGGTGGGCTGGTGTGTAATACCATCTGTGTAGGACTTTCAGGTTTGTTTCCCTGATTAGGGAGCATCGGGAAGCTTTAGCTGTCCTTTCGTGGATTTCTGCCCAGTCCTCTTCCTCTAAGGAGTTTCCTATGTCGTGTTCCCAGTCTAGAATATTTTTGCTTGTTTGGTCATCATATTGTTTTAGAAGTACCTGATAGAGTTGGGCAATCGTCCCTTTATTGTATTGACCTCTTTGGAATAGGCTCTCAAAGTGTCAGGGTTCTGCTCGCCACAAACCAGGGTCGGACCGCGAGGCTGAGGTGGGGTTGTAAAAGCACCGACCTGA
>WSYH01009410.1:0-26010 GCA_036426205.1 Ascaphus truei | reverse complement strand
GTGTGTGTGTGTGTGTGTGTGCCCTTCACTCCGCCTCAGGCCAATGAGAGGTGTGCGGGGGCGGGCGGCCCAAGGGAACAATCTCATTGGCCTGGCCCAAGGTCCAATGAGATTGCTGCTAGGGACACGGGGAGGGGCACAGGGAGACACATACAGACCCGGACACATAGGACACTTTCAGAAATATATAGTAGATGGAGCTACAACATCAACATGAAAAAAAAATACCATGCGAGTTGGCCGGTGGTGATGGCGGTGTGTAGCCCACCATCGGGAGACACAGCGAGCTGAGCTCTGCCCGATCTCCTAGGGGAGGCTAGGCAGGGAGGCTCTGTAGAGGATGTGGGAATAGGGTCCCAGCTTATGGCTTCCCAATGGAAACAAGCACGAGAGTTCTTCGGAAGGTATGGGAGTCTGTTCATGGACAAGCCGGGACAGACTCACTAATCATCCAGTCAACACTGGTGATCAGAGGCCCCTCCATAAATCCACATACTGAGTGTCTGTTGAAGTGAAGTGGAGCATGGAGAAGGAGATTGCAGAGATGTTGCAGATGGGGATGATCTCCAGGTCACAGAGTCCCTGGGCCTCGCCAGTGGTCCTTGTCCCCAAAAAGGACGGAACCACCCAGTTCTGCATAGACTACCGGCAGTTAAATGCCCCGTCGGATGCCGTGTCGGATGGATGAGCTGTTAGACAAGCTCACCAGGGCAAAGTATCTGACCACCATGGATTTGAGCCGTGGGTACTGGCAGATCCCATTGACCAAGGAGGCCAAGGAGATGTCGGCCTTCATCACAAAGAGTGGCTTGTACGAATTTTCGGTCATGCCATTTGAGATGACAAATGCGCTGGCTACCTTCCAGCGCTTGGTCAATTACCTGCTGGAGGGAATGCAGGGGTATGCCCAGGCATACTTGGACAACTTAGCGGTGTTTAATAATTCCTGGACTGATCACCTTGCCCATGTAGTTGCGGTCCTAGCCCGCATTCAGGAGGCAGGGCTAATGCTAAAGCTGGCCAAGTGCCAAATAGGGATGGCAGAGGTTGTATACCTCGGACACAGGGTAGGCAGGAGGCATCTCAAGCCTGAGCCCGCCAAAGTGGAAGCGAATATGGGATGGCCAGTTCCCAAGACCAAAGAAACAAGTTATATCCTTTCCGGGGACTGCCTGGTGTTACCTCAAGTTTGTACCCCATTACAGTGCCCTGGCCAAATCATTGACCGACCTGACTAAAAAAGAGGCTCCCTCGCACACTAACCTGGTCACCGGAGTGTAAAAGTGCCTTCACAGCTCTCAAGTCTGCCCTGCCAAGCGCTCTGATCCTGGCAGCTCCCGACTATGACAAGCGGTTCCTGATTCAAACTGATGCCCCTAATTTTGGTATCGGTGCAGTGCTGAGTCAGGTGGGTGTTTATGAGGTTGAACACCCAATTGTGTACCTAAGTCGCAAGTAATTCGATTGGGAGGCTGCTTATGCTACAGTATGATCGAGCAGTGATTAGCCATAGTATGGGCCCTCTGGAAACTCCAGCCATATGTGTATAGCGATAAGTGATATAGAGGGGGATGGACACACTCACATTCTCCCGAAGTCGAGTGTTAAAAGCACATAGAGGTTAAATTGCCATTGCCATTGCTATGTGCATTTAACCTCTATGTGCTTTTAACACTTCTCTCTTTTTGTCTTTTAGTGATTTATTAGTATGGTTCAGTTAGCTAATTTTTTATAGGGTATTATGTTATTTTAATACTATATTACATTAATTTATGTTATATAAATTAGGATTTTAATATTATTTGTTTAAAACTGTTTGTAATAAAAATTGTATATTAATGAGTTAATCTAATTCCCCTGTGAGCATATGCATTTTCTATGCCAGTCATTGTAAAAACCACTTGAGATCCAATTAGAGGTCAGTGGGACAACACCCCTAGATCACTCTCTGATTGAACAGTTTTCAATTAGCGTGCACATATATATCAGCTAAGGGCAGATTAGAATCATCCACAACCCCTGAGGAAGCCAAACTGGAAAGTAGGCAAAATGCGTAGGGTTTTTGGCCCTCTGAAGACTCCAGAGCTGGTGAGGAAGAGTCCAGTCCCTCGTGAGCCACCGTACCCTGCTGCGCGCACAGACGCGCTGACGGTTGCCATTGAACAACGTGGATCGCAGTATCCTGGCGGCAAACGGGGACTTACACCGTGACTTTTTCGGTTCCAGAGGCAGTCCCAGAGTGGCGAAAGTGTGCCCTTAAAGCACTCATTGTGATTTACTTTTCGGGAGAATGTGAGTGTGTCCATCCCCCTTGAATCTAATCATTTGTGCATTAAAACTGTATTATGCTATGTACACCTCTTTGTTTTTTAAGAGAGAGTCACACGTGATCAGACCATCTTTATGCAGACATATGTGAGTGATTTGTTCACTTAACCACTTTCAGGCCACTTTCACTGGGTCAATCTTAGTATAAGTTCATTGTGTGCCAGCACTCTATTGCGCTTTATATTTTTCCACTAATATGTGTATAGCCACCCTTTTATGGTCATTATGGACCACAAGCCACTGAACTGGTTGCAGCATGTCTCAAGGGGATAATGCCAAGCTGCTGCGGTGTAGTCGCACCCTACAGGAGTATGATTTCATACAGCACAAGAAGGGGTGTGAGTACAGCAATGCCGATGGACTTTCCTGGCAGGATGATACAGGGCTGGCTAATCTCTGACCTTCAAGTGTCATGCTTGGGGATCAAACCGTTGGGGTCGCTACCCCAGAGCTCTCCGCTTAAGTGGGTGAGGAATGACGGTAGGTGTAGATATGACTGCTTTAATTAAGGTCAAGCCTGCCATTACATTTTGTGTTCTGCTGGGAATGTTGCAAAGTTGTCTGCGACCTTTCCTTGGAACTGTTTTCATGTAAGTTTCTGCATGCTACAGTTAAAACCACCAATTGGGCTGGGTCATATTGAAGACACCTGGCCCTATCCCTCCCTTAAAGTATCCATGTTGTGGCATGGGGTATAAAAAGGTGTGGAGGGATGCCCCTAGCTAGCTCTAGCTCCAGTTCTATGTCTCTGGCTGCTGCAGATGTAGAGCTCTAGTGCCGGTCCCAGACCTGAAGACCAGCGCCTGCAGGCCCTGTGTGGGGAAAAGATCAGGGGAAATCTCTTTAGAGAGGTCCCTGCGCCTAGTTCTATAGGGTAACCCCAGTTGGGAATGTGTGTTGTCTATCAATTCACAGTTTGGATACCTTTTTTTCAAATAAATTAAATTTTATCAACTCTGTTGTTCTGTCTGGCGAATTGATCCCTGGTGTGATTGTCTTGGTCTCCCGTGACAGTAATCTTCATGAGTTTTTTCTTTGTGTATACTGGACACTTCAAGTGACAGTATGCGAAGAAGTCTGCGGTTTAGAAAGCTCTGTATACAATTTTATCAATGAAGAACTTAAGGTTTTATGATATACCAGAGTGTATAAATGGATGGATCATTATCACACTGCTGTCTTGGTATGGCTTTTTTAAGTCAATTTCCCACTTTATTTTAAAGAATGGGACTTTAATATAGTGCACAAAATCTCTTCCTTTTTGTTTTCACTGCATAAACATTGTTTAAATCTTTCTAAAATATGGTCCAGAACATTATTCATTTATTTAACAATTTTAGAATTTACTGAAGGCACTTTGACCACTTACAAACCATAGCTTCAACTTTGTGTCTACAACTGCCTCTTTCGTTTGTTGTAGACAGTTTTGTTTCCTTGTTTGAAATGTTTTTTGTTTGTTTGATTGTTTTTTTAACTCAGCTGTGACCACTCAAATAGAATCTTTTTTGCAGTGTTTTCGTTTATGTACTGTTTCCTTTTCTGTGAAATTCAAAACAATGGGATTGCTGTAATTTTGTGTAGTAAACAGATGCAAATAAAAATACAAATCCATCCTTTCAAAACGTTTGGAATCTTGACCAGAAACATAAGATTTAACTCACACACACACACAAGTGAAAAGATGTAATGCAAAAATATAAAAGAAAAAGGACATCTTTCTTACCGAAGATAGCTGTTGCCTGGCGCATACTGGTGATGGTAATGATCAGACTGGCTGTGCCAAAAGAGCATTTTATGGTGTGATCCTGGGTGTTCAACTAAGTGCTCACTGTGAGACATAAAAGAAGAAAGGAAAAGGTCATATGCAATTCATTGTATTATTATCTGTCCTGAATCTGTAAAGTAAAGGACTAGGCGTAAAGTTTAAAATCAGGCATTTCCTAAACTGCATCATTCCTCAAACTGTTGTAACGGTCTTACATGCAGTAGCCTATAGAAGTGAACAGAGCTACTTCATATGACCCTCTTGGGTTATTTATTAAACTGCCAAAAACAGCGGATTAAGGTATTATTGCACAGAAACTTTCATTCAAGTCAAGGTGTTTGTATACGATAGAGCCCCAATTGGCACTATTGAAGTTTTTTTTTTTTTATAACTTTCTTTTATTGATTTTTCAAGGGCATTACATACAAGTATCACATTGTTACCATTTAATAGACTGTTGGACAGACAACATCTAGACAAACATGGGGGGGTAGACGAGAGAAATTGGGGTAATGGGGAGGGGAGGGATGCAGGGGGGGGGGAATGGGAAGGTGGTGTAAAGGAGGTAACTTTAGTCTTGTTCTTCACTGGTCTTATGCCGGCACTGTGGGTTCAGTTCTATCTATGACCGTACTGCACCAGGCTTGGGGTCAGGGGGTTGCGCATAGGCTACCTTGATCTGCCTTAGGCTTAGTGTTAGTGTCATATCTCCTGCGTTTTTGGTCCGTCCTTGAAGGAGAACCCATCTGTTTCTATCAAAGCCAGACGGAGGCATTGCTCATCCCTGGGATATCCGTCTGCGCCAACCATAGCGACCAGACTTTTTGGAAATTTGAGCCAGTGTCGTTGACCAGACTTGTCAACTTTTCCATCTGGCAAGCAAACCAAATTCTGTTCCGGATTTTATCTATTGATGGAATTGCATTCTGGTTCCACAGTGTTGCGGTCTCGCACCTCATTGCCGTAGCAAAATGTGCTATTAATTTGTTTCCTGATCGAGAGACCTCATTTGTGGGCTTACCTAACAGGAACACCCATGGGCCTAGTTGAATTTTGAGGCCCAAAAATATCCTCTGTAGCCAACCTCTGATTTCTGTCCAGACAGGTATGAGTCGTGGACAAGACCACAACATGTGCACCAGGTCTCCCCGTTCCCCACACTGTCTGGGACAGAGTGGGGAAGCTCCCGCAACGAATTTTGCCAATCTAACTGGGGTGAGATACCACCTCATTAACACCTTATATGAGTTCTCCTTCAATGTCGTACAAATCGAGCTACTGGTCGCAGCTTTAAAGATTGCTGTCCAGTCATCGTCGTCTAACGGTCCTGTCAGGTCAGTCTCCCATTGTGCCATGAACCTGGTTTTATGTGAGCTGTCAATGTCCACCCTTACCACTTCTCTGTAAAGAGCAGATATGAGTCCCCGTGTATCGGTTCCCCGATCACAGAGCTTCTCAAAATTGGTTAGCGGTGGTCTATTCAAGTGTTTGGTATAGAATGCCCGGACCTGGAGGCATCTAAGAAATTCTGTGTTGGGTAGGTCCGTTTCTGACTGTATTAGATCAAATGGCTTAATCGTGTCTCGTCCCTCCAGGTCTTTTAGTCTTCGCAACCCCAGTCTCTGCCAACGTGTGAAGTTCTTATCAACCAGCCCTGGAGCAAAGTCTGGATTTCCATACAGGGGAGTCATCAGAGTATGTTTTGAGGTCAATGAGTGATTATTTTTAGCCGCATCCCAGACCGAGAGAGAGTCAAGCACAGAGATCAGCGGATCCCTCAATTCTTTTAATCTAGGTTTAGGATACCAAATTAGGTCCTTAAGCTCTAGCGGGGCACACACCTCCCTCTCCAGTGCCACCCATCGCCTCTGCTCCGGGTCGGCGTGCCACTGAGTAATTTGGCATAGTTGTGCCGCTTTGTAATATGCCATCAAGCTCGGTACTGCTAGGCCCACAGTTTCCCTAGGTCTTTGCATAATTGACATTTTTACCCGCGGTGTTTTGTTTTTCCAAATGAATCTTGTAATTGCGTTCTGCAATTCTTTAATGTCTGATCTCACTACGGGTATCGGAAGAGTTTTGAACAGGTATAGTATTCTGGGGAGGAGGTTCATTTTCACACAATAGATTCTGCCAATCCAGGATATTCCGTATGCAGACCAATCCTTTAGTTCCTTCGTGAGGGCTCTTAGTAATCTCGGGTTGTTCTCTTGATATAGATTGGAGCTATGTTTGGTTAGATATATCCCTAAGTATTTTATAGCTTTGGACTGCCATTTAAACTGGAAGTTAATTTCTATTAATTTCTCCGTTTCTCTTGGGATGTTTAGATTTAGTGCCTCCGATTTAGATTGATTTATCTTAAAACCGGAGATTCTACTAAATTTTTCCAGTAGAGCAAACAGATTGGGCAACGAGGTAAGCGGTTTTGTCAGAGACAATATGATGTCATCTGCATATAGAGCGATTTTATGCTCTTGGGAGTGGATTTGTATTCCCGAAATATCGGGACTGCGACGTATGTGTGCCGCTAACGGTTCCACGCGTAGGGCGAACAACAAGGGCGAGAGTGGGCAGCCCTGTCTGGTCCCGCTTTTGATTTTAAACAACTCTGACGGAAAGCCCTGGTGGATCACCCTGGCGGTCGGTGTTGTGTATAATGCTTTTATTGCCCCTAGAATTTTGCCTCCAAACCCAAATGCTCCAAGCGTGGACTCCATGTATGGCCAGTCAATCCTGTCGAAGGCCTTCTCCGCGTCTAAACTTAGCACTATACCTCGGACCCCGTTGGCATTAATGTAATTAATGATATCTATTATCCTTCTAGTATTGTCGGCCACTTGTCTATCTCTAATAAAGCCAACCTGGTCCGGGTGGATAAGCCTTGGCAGGATCGCGCTCAATCTATTGGCCAGTAATTTGGAGTATATCTTAACGTCCGAATTTATTAAGGATATCGGCCTGTAACTTTGACAGTTTGTGGGATCTTTGTCCTTCTTATGAATTATAGATATCGACGCCTGGAGCATCTGGACCGAAAAGGGTTCCCCCGCCAAGACTCCGTTAAATAACTTGAGCATGTGCGGTGCTAGAACCCCGATAAATTTTTTGTAATACAAATTAGAAAACCCATCAGGTCCCGGGGCCTTAGAGGGTTTGAGACTCTTGATGACCGCGGTCAGTTCCTCCAGAGTGAAATCAGTCTGAATTGCCTCGCGCTCAAGTCTGTTTAGTCTAGGTAGGGCTGCCTCCTTTAAGAAGGTCTGTAATAATTTGTTCATTTTTGGGTTGTGTGTCACCTTCTCCCCATTATAGAGCTGTTCATAAAAAAGCCTAAACTCTTCCACTATGCGTTTAGGGTTGGAGGACATTTCCCCCGTTTTAGTTTTAATGGCCTGTATATTATAACTTGGTTGCCTATTCCTGATCCTGTTAGCTAGCATAGTGTCCGGCTTGTTGGCTTTCTCAAAGAATTTCCTCTTGGTCCAGCTCAGGTCTCTCTTGGCCTGGGATGTGAGGAGTAGGTTAAGTTCTATCCTTACATCCTTCAGCTCCTTAAGAATGTCCCCTCTACCTGATCGGCTATGTAGTATAGAGAGCTCATGTAACCTCTTATATAGTTGTGTCAATTTTGTTTCCCTCTGCTTTTTCCGTCTTGCTGCGAGACTAATCAGCATTCCTCGCATTGTGGCCTTGTGAGCCTCCCACAGTGTAATGTGAGATTCCACTGTGCCTGTATTAGTGGCGAAAAATTGCCTAATCTCGTCTTTAATAGTCTGGGCTAATTCAGGGATCTTAATCAGGGACTCATTTAATTTCCAATTTGCTCCCGGGCTGACCGGCCTAATTTGAGTGCATCGTAGCTCGATTGATGCGTGGTCCGACCATGAGATGTCATGGATCAGAGTGTCGGTGATTTGTGGGACCATTCTACTCGACACAAAGAAGTGGTCTAGTCTACTATAGCTGTCGTGTGGGTGTGAGTAAAATGTATAGGTACGCTCGCCCGGGTGCTGTTCCCGCCATATGTCAACTAAACATCCTCGTCTCAGCCCCTCTAAGAGAGCTGTGGCCCCTGTTTGTCTCACTTTTTCCTGTCTCGGAGATCTGTCTATTCGCGGATCTAGAACCTTATTGAAGTCCCCCGCTAATATTATGTTTCCCACTGCCCATTGTTGGAGTTTAAGAAAAAATTCTTCAAAGAACTGGGGATCTTTTTCACATGGGGCATATACGCATGCCAAAGTTACTCTACATTGCTGTAATAGGCCCACTAGTATTATATATCTACCTTCTGGGTCACGTTTTATTTTTTCCAGCTCAAACGGGACTTTGTTATGGAGTAAAATGGCAACCCCTTTTTTCTTTTCTTTGGCTGAGGCGAGATAGAACCTCCTAAAATTTTTGTCTATAAACCCTGGGTTTTTGTTAGAGCAGTAATGCGTCTCTTGAAGAAAGAGAACATCTGTTTTCCTACGCTTGAATTCTGCAAAGGCGATTCTACGTTTTTGAGGGGAATTGAAACCCTTAACATTTTGTGATAGCAACTTTAGAGCCATGTTTGTGTGTGTAGTGAATCTTTGTGGGTGCGGTGCGTTTGCCTCCTACCCGTGCCTTGGATTTTCTGTGGATACCAGTAGTGGTGTTGCTGATCTCTTGACTCCGTGAAACCTCCTTTTGGGAAACCTGGGGAGGGGGAGGGAAAACACATAGGGAAATGACAGGGAACATAAAGCCTTGTAACAAGTACAAAGAAAACCATCTTGGCCCTAACTGACCTATGGTTTACTGCCTGGGAAAACCGCCGGTACTCTGGGTGCTCCCACTTTTCTGTCTGCGATTGCAGGATACCTTCCAGATCACGGATTTCCAGGTCTTTGACCGGGCTGTGGTTTAAGGCCGCAGTCCACCCCCAGGGGCACATGCCAACAGGTAGGGATAAGGGCTATCGCCCGCTCCCCCCGCCAGCAGTGCTAACATTATCTTGTTATAATTATATGCATAAACGTATGTAAAAAACTCAACTATGTAGTTAGTTAACTAAAATCTATCTTCAGTTGTCGCCGCCTTCCGACTTCAAGGACTGGCAAAACTTTTAAACTAAAGTAAGCTTGTGACTAATGTGTTCTCAGCCCCTCTCCCCAGCAGGGGAATTCACGCACCCCCCTAAGGAGTCCCCCCCCCCCCCCCGGCGGATCCTCCGGCTGCCTCTGCTGTCTCTCAGTATCAGACGCCGGTCTCCCTCCTGCCTTGCAGGCGCCGCTGTTGATGTCACTTCCCCTGCGACGGGGCTCTGCGAGGGACCGCCCCCTGACGTCATCCGGGTCCAGTGCGCATATTAGCCTGCGAGCAGCCAAGGAAGGAGGTGTGTCCCGAGGGTGGAGCCGACCAGAGCTCCCGAGTTTCGCGCCCAAACTGCGTCCGCCATTCTCTTTTGGCGCTTCTTCTGCAGCTTGTCCCGCGGATCTTTGCAGGAAGCCATTTTGGTGAGTATTTTCCCTTTTTTCTTTTTTTTCCCCCCTGCCTTCTCCTAGTTTGCTGCAGGGACTTGACCGTCTGGTCTCGAACCACCGGGAGGGGGATGGGTGTGGCACAGGGGCATGCAGTCATCAGGCAACTTTCAGTCAGGGTAATAGTCTCTTTATTTCTTTAATATAACAGGGACAATAACAGTAACTGTTAGTTCTACTGGAACTAGAAAGCAGTTATGGCGCTCAGCCTTCAGGCAGGTCTTGAGGGTCTTGGCTTATCCTGGCGATGGCCGGCTGGGTAGCCCACTTTTCCCACTCTGTCTGTCGTGGAGGACGTTCTCCAGGGGCATCCATCTGCAGCGTGTTGGGTAGGTCCAATCTTTTCAGGAACTCCGGACCATCTGCCAAGTGCTTGAGGACATGGGACCGGCCGTGCTGCACCACAATCAGGGCAAAGGGGAAGGCCCATCTATATCTTACATTTTTGTCCCGTAAGATCCTGGTGACAGGTTGGAGGGCCTGGCGTCTGGTTAGTGTGATCGGGGAAATGTCCTGGTAGATGGCCATCTCCACTCCCTCAAATTTCACTGTAGGGGTGGCCCTGGTGATTTTGCAGATCTCTGCTTTAGTGGTGAAGTGGTGCAGGCGCAAGATTACATCCCTGGGTGGGTTGTTAGGCAGTGGACGGGCCCTCAATGCCCGGTGGCACCGGTCCATAACCAGCTCCGCCTCTGTCTTTTCCGGCATTATGGAGGTCATCCATCTGTTGAGCATTGCTTCGGGGTCTTGGATCTCCTCCGGGATCACCCTAACCCTTAGGTTGTTCCGCCTGTCTCGATTTTCGCTATCTTCGTGGTGTTCTAGTTCAGCCACCTTCCGTTTAAGGGTGGTGACCCTGGAGTCTGTCTCCTTTTGACATCTTGTGGACTCCTCCATTTTCTCCTCTAAGTCGTTCGTGCGGGTCCCAATGCTTAGGATATCTTTCCGCAGGTGTTCCACTTCCCCCCTGAAAAAGGTTTTGAGGTCGGAGAGGAGCTGTGCAATTTCCCTCTTCATAGCGCCTGTCGGGTCGTCCGCCGCCACCCCCAGCTCCGGTGCAGAGTCTGAGTCCGATGCCGCCATGCTGTCTGTCTCCCTGGGCTTTTTGGCCCCCACAAAGTAAGTGCGTACATCTACCTTCTGCTTTGTTTTTTTCCTGGTAGCCGCCATTTACTTTTGTGCTGTGCGTTTAGTTATAACGGGTGCCGCTATTTATTTGCGTTTAAGTTGAGTTTTGCGATCGATTTTTATTTAATTGCTGCCGGCGGGTCGTGGAGCACTCAGATCAAGCGTCCATTTCCGTTCCCGTCGCGCATGCGCCCGGCACTATTGAAGTTTAATGAATAGTCCCCTAACAGAGACAATGTGCCTTTTGGCATCAATGCACGTTGCTCTACTTGCATCACAAGAGGAATAGTTATATTGGGTAGTACATTGGCAAGGTTTCTTAATGCACATGTTCAAATGGAATGTATACATTTTCACACATTTTGCCTCCTGTTATTATTATACTTTTTGGTCTGAATTTGTTCAAGCCTTAGCGAAGTGGAAAATGAGTGTAGAAATGTATTAATCACAATAAAAGTTTATTGCATTTACTTCAGACATTAAAAGAACACTATTGAGAATTAGTCAAATGAAATGATTGGCGTTCATGCTGTGTGCTTGGTACGATAGGTATGCCCATGAGTATGCATGTACTGTATGTGTGGATGGCAACTTGAGTGCCATTTGTCCTAACTGCACCACACCATATTTTAATTGTTTTTAATCTCTTCTTAGGAATCATATACTCATTTGCTTTAATAGGGAGCTAAATCATTATTTCCTATGAGTAACAGCAACTGAATTACATTATTATGTTACAAAAGGAGACTGAACCATTATAAAAGAGCTTTGGCTTACTTGGCTTATCGCAAATCTTTTTCTGTGGGATATTCAATCTTCAAAGTGAGATTTTTTTTGAAGGGAGAGGAGTGGAGCAGGTGGCACAAGTAAATACAACTCAATATTCACATACAGTACACTGCAATAATAAATGTTCAATCGTATATGCAGCCATTGCAAAGCAAATGGTTAAGAGATAGGAATTCTTTAGTTTCACCAAGGCTAAAAACAGAAATTAAGTAGTACATGATGAGAATCATTATCTTCTCAAACCACCCACTAATTGGTTGCATGCAGTAGAGTATCTATGTTATTGCTTGAAGATAATGCCTTGAGAAGGTTGTTATTAATGCTGTAGGTTTATAGTCTAGCACAAAAAGTTTGTCTTTACTGAATGAAACAGTGCAAAGCCAGTGTAGAAGATGTATTCTGCATTCACATCAGAACTGGTGGAGCAACAGCTATTATTATTGGAAAGGAATTGCTCATTTTGGCGTAGTAAAAGTAGACACCCTATCCAGGCCACGTTTTAGGGATAACTAGCTAATCACATAGAAAAGGTACAGTAAATGTAAAACATGTGCTTGGTAATTCATTAGTTACTTCTAAAATGTGGTCTCAGGAGAGGGTTGGAAAACACAAAAGTAGAGAATTGCTCAGTCATTGTTGACCCCCTGATATTCACAGTCAGTGTCAACATACCAGCATTTTTCAAGCACTTAAAATAGCTGCTGACATGACCATACTGTTGAGCCCATCACCTTCATTTATAAGGTAACAGACAGGAAGAGTAAAGTGGCAACATTGTAATCAATCAAGAGCTCTCTTCTTTAATAGTAACACTACACTGAGGGAAGGGGGTTACATATACTGTAGTTACATAGTAGATGAGGTTCAAAAAACAGGCAATTGTTCATCAAGTTCAACCTATGCTAAATTTAGACAACAGATATTTATCCTATATTTGTATTTACAGTATTTTGATCCAAGGGAAGGCAAACAAAAAAACCCCAGTGAAACATCATCCAATGCTGTCTCATAAGGCCGCGCTTATAGTGCTGGCGACCTGACCGATGACGTAACCCGCAAAAATGATAATTGAACTTTCAGCGATCTCGCTAGCGACAGGGTCATTGATTGGTTTACAGACAGTCACATGTGGCGAGTCTGTAAAAAATCAAATTTAACTTGCTTCCAAAATTTTTGGTCGCAACGTCGCGCTTACTATAAGCGCTGGCGATGAAGTCAATTGTTTTGTTTTTGAGCGACGTCGCTTCGCCATCGCGGGCGCTATAAGCACAGCCTAAGGGGACAATTTAATTCCTTCCTGACTCTAAATAATGGCAATCAGATTTCTCCCTGAATCAACATCCGTCCCATGTTTACTTATTTGGTATATCCCTGTTTTTTTTTTTTAAAGATATTTATTGCATCTGCCATCAGTTGCCATATCCCCTCTTACACACCTCTTTTCTAATGTAAACAAATCTAAATTAGCAAGCCTCTCTTCATAAGTCAGATTTTCCATTCCCTTTACTATATGGTGTCTCTTTCTGCATTTTTTCTAGTTCCATAATGTCTCTCTTATGACGTGGTTCCCAAAGCTGTACTCCAAATTCAGGGTGTGGTCTTGCTAATGCTTAATTATGCTTTCTTCCCTTCCATCCATTGCCCGTTTAATGCAAGATAATGATCTTGTTTGCCTTTGCAGCTGCTGCATGACATTGGTCACTATTGCCAAGCCTGCTGTCTACAAGCACTCCTAAATCCTCCATCCATGGTCTAAATTCCTACTTACCTCCTCAAAGAAACAAATAAGGTTAGTTTGGTATGATCTATCCTTCATAAATCCATGCTGACTATTTCTAATAATTTTGTTTTCCATTAGGTATTCCTGCATATTATCCCATATTAAACCTTCAAGTAGTTTCCCCACTATTGAAGTCAGGCTTACAGGTTTGTAATTCCCCGGTTGTGATCTAGCTACCTTTTTATATATAGGCACCACGTCTGCTTTATGTCAATTTATTCCTTGTAGATTACTCCAAAGTTTATTCAAATCTGCCTTTCTAACATTTAAAGTCTTTGTTTAACCCAAGCAATATGTTTTTTTGTATCATTTATTTCCAATGAGACCATGTTAGGATCACTGTTACCCAAATGATCCCAGACTTGAATATTTGTTATTACTTCTACATTGTTTGATCTTACAATATCTAATAATGTCCCTCTCCTGGTTGGTTTCGCGATGATTTGGGTCATATAATTGTCTTTAAGCACCCCAAAAACCTGTTTCCTTTTGTTGTAATGCTAATCTCATTGCTCCAGTCTATGTCTGGATATTTAAAATCACCCATTATGCAAACCTAGCTGTAGTTTTGCTGCCTTCAGTTAACAAATGTAGGAATGCAGTGATCACATACCTGGTGAGATCTCCCCCTTTATGCTTTCTTAAAGATGCAATCCTAGCGGCACTTAAAAAAAAAAAAAAAAATCTTGTTTTTGGTTTTAATATATGCAGCCTTTGTTTATCTTTATTGAAAACGAATGACCTAAATGAATTACCGATCGATTAGTTCCTCCGTGATTGCTCAGCACAGATCCTGCTTCCAAGGGTTCACCAAATGGCTGCCTTTCAGTTTCAATCAATCCATCAGTGTAATTTAGCAGCTCCAATATATTCATATATTACCAAGGTTACATTATCTATTGTTACAGTTTGCAGCTCAAACAGCTGGGAATATTGGCAACAAATTATAACAAACAGGAAAGTGCTGCAAAAATCTTGCACTGCGGGGGAGGTGTGCTAAAATCCTGCTATAGAAATCAAAGAATGCTCATTAAAAATGGCATTAAGAGTTGAATAATAATAATGTAAAACATTCAGTACACATCTAATACTACAGAACTGATTTTTTTTTAAAATTTTTTTAAACATGTACGATATTGCTTGGATAGATCCTTTAAAGGATAAATCCAAGCCAGTGATTTTATTAATTTTTGTGCAAAGTTTATTTTTACATAGGATTTAAGCAGGGTGTCTCTGGATCTGAACCCCATTCATTTCAGGGATCCCTGCTGCCAGAGATACCTACTTTCATAGGTGCTGGTATCCCTCTGTTTTTTAAATCTGGTGCGTCACATGGGCCAATAGGAAGCGGCAGCAGATGATGTCATGGCTCCCTATTAGATCACAGGACGTGACCATTACGTAATCCCTGCTAGCTGAGCAGAGCAACTACCGTCACCTACTATGAAGATAAGTATCTCCGGAAGCAGGGCGTCCCTGGAGCCAATATTAACAGGGTTCCGCTCCTGAAACACCCTTCTTCAATCCTTTGTGTAAAAAAAATATATATAGGCTGGCTTGGATTGCCACTTTCAAGTATTACATAAATGCATGCTTTAGTTTACATCACCAGCGCACATCAGAGATACTTCCCACACCTCTCTCCCACCCGGACAGCCAACTACAGTAAGGCTTACTGACGTGTCCCTTCAGCCTGCTCCTCATTGGACCTTACTCCCTATATATGCTCAGCCTGCCCTCTGGCAAATTGGCTGAGCATAATAATTTCCTTTGTGAGTGCTTACTGCGATTCCTGCCTCCTTGTCCTGTCTTGTTACTCTGGTTCCTAGTTCTCTCTTGTCTGACCTTGTCTTTCATCTGGACTCCGCTCTTCTATAATCCTGACCCCGGTTTACCACGATGATCCACTCCTCTCCAACACCGACCTCGGCAAAGTACCACAACGATCCACACCTCTCCAATCCTGACCTTGACAAGTACCTTTGACTATTCAGACCTCTCTAACCCCGACCCGGTTACCTCGACCAATCTACACTCCAGAAGCGTCCTTGCGGCTGGAGGTTGGTGTTACATCAAATCCCCACCTCAGCTCCGCAGTCACGCTTTGTATGTGGTGAGCACTCCGTTACACAACACCCTTAACAATACATGTCTAAATAGTAAATAAGTTTCTACACCCTAATGTAGCCCAGTTTACAGTGGAGAGCAGAATCCAATAGTATGGGCTAAAGTTTGATGAGTCCATTTTTTTTAAATAAGTAAAGAGAAGACACATCTAGGCCTAGATTTATCACTAATGGAATGTTCTAGGTAATGATTTTGTTATATCTAGAGTTCTCATTCATTAAATTTGGGGCCAATATCAAGCTATAGGGTAAACCTAGAGTGCTCTGATTTTATTACCAGTATAGTACACCATACAGCCAAGGAAAACAATAAGAATATGCTCAGCAGGCACAGTAAGTTATATTATCTGCTTCAGCCCTTGTCGATCCACTGCTGGATGAAGGCCTCCCGATGATCTTCCAGGTACTGTGGTTGCAAGCCTTTCTTCTCAATGTTGCTCCAACAAATTTTTCTGATTTCATCCTTCCATCTTACTTTTGGTTGTCTTCTTGGTCTTTTAATCTCTCTTGGAATCCAGTCAAGTAGCATCTTTGTCCAACGATAGTCATTTCTTCTTGCGATATGTCCAGCCCACTGCCATTGTAATTTCGTCACCCTTGTGATGTCAGACATGTTTGGTTTCTAACCCGTTCATTCTTTTTCCTGTCTCTTTGGGTAATACCCAGCATAATTCCTTGCATTATCTGAAGCTTCTGAATTATCTTCACATTTAGGGTCCAAGTTTCACATCCATACGTGAGCATGGGCACAATACACTGGTTGAAAACTTCCCTCTTGAGGTACAGTGGAGGATTCCCTTAAAATATTGTTGTTTCTTCCAAATGCGCGCCATCCCATCTTCTTTTTTCGTATTGATTCCATTCAAAAGTGTCCATTACATTGTTATTTGTTGCCCAAAATATACAGTCTGACTTCTAGTTCTATTTAATTTGTTTTAAAAAAACTTTACAGACTTGACAAATTTGTTGAACATCACTTCGGTTTTGCTGAGATTCATATAAAGGCCCACATTCTTACTGATCAGTGAGTTCTCCTGATAGTTTCTGGAGGACATCTTCTGGAAAAAATAATGTCATCTGCAAATCGTAGGTGACTCAAATACTCCCCGTTGATTTTGCTAACTTTTTCTTCCCAATCTAATATCTTAACCAATTCTTCAAGTGTCGCAGTGAAAAGCTTTGGTTACATGGTGTCTCCCTGTTGCACTCTCTTGTTATATCTTGATGTAATTTAATGGTTGATGTGGCATTCTCGTAAATATTCTTTATAATAAAAAGCATACATACGCTTAAACATTTTGTCTTAGAGCATCTAGAACATCTGAGGTGTGGACATAATAAAATGCTTTTTCGGAACCTACAAATCATAAACTGAGTGGTAGATCATATTCATTACTACACATCTACTTTTTGTATGACTTGGATGTGGTCCATTTTTTTATATCCACAGCGAAATCCCACTTGTTCTCTAGGCTGAGCAAAGTCCCGGGTCTGTTGTAGCCGATTAGTGAGTATTTTCATAAAAATCTTCTAAGTGATTGGAACGAGACGGATAGGTCTGTAGTTCTTGAAGTCGTCTTTGTATCCTTTCTTGCAGATGAGGATAATTATGGCATTACTCCAGTGCTCTGGAATGTTTCTGTTCTTCAAGCAGCATGTAAGAAGTTTTGCAAGGATCTTTTCTATTTCTTCCCCAGCTGTTTTCAAGAATTCAGTTGTAATTTCATCCTCCCTGGGAGCCTACCCATTTTTTTCAGGGATTTAATTGCTTCTGCTATGTCTATTGAAAGGACGCATGGTACTTAGTAGCATGCACTAAGTACGTATTTGTGGTTTGTCCTCTGCGGGATTATGCAGTGTTATATGAATTTGTGTACAATTTCATTTAAAAGTCCTCAACTCTCTTTATGATTAGTGCAAAAACGAAAGTCAGCCTAGTAACATTTTAATTTATATAGGCGGACTTTCGGTCTATCTCGACCCAGCTTTCTCAGCAATATGCACTACTTGAATAACTACAGGCATACCCCGCATTAACGTCTGCAATGGGTCAAGAGCGTGTATGTAAAGCGAAAATGTAGTTAAAGTGAAGCACTACCTTTTATCCACTTGATGCATGTACTGTACTGCAATCGTCATATACGTGCATAAATGATGTAAATAACGCACTGGTAACAGGCTCTATAGTCTCCCCGCTTGCGCACAGCTTTGGTACAGGTAGGGAGCCAGTATTGCTGTTCAGGACGTGCTGACAGGCGCATGCGTGAGCTGCCGTTTGCCTATTGAGCGATATGTCCTTATTCGCGAGTGTACTTAAAGTGAGTGTCCTTAAACCGGGGTATGCCTGTATTGCATATATACTTTTAAACTAGGTCATTACTATTGTGTATTACCCCATCGCCTCAAGTATAATTAAGGGCATAGGGATGGTCGCCCATTTTGTCGATCAATATTTATTGGTCCTCTCCACAACTGACCCTTTATCTTTCAACATACACCAATGTGTATAAAATTAAGGGACACAATGTATTGCTACAACATATTTATTGTATTCTCTTCATATTATTGATCGTTATTGATATTCTGTGTATATAGAACATAGCCGTTATGTCCAGAAGATATTTCCAGCTCTATTGTTATTATATATCAGCTTCCAGTACTACTTCTGTGTGGTAAGCTTGATATTCTGTATCCCATTTATTTTCTTAAATTGACAGGTTTTCTTCTTTATTGGTGGTGTGCCGCACGGTTCTTCAAGGATTATCCTATCGCATCACAGACAGTTTACATAAAATCTGTGCCTTAAAAAAAAAAAAAATGGAATGTGAGGGTTTAAAAGATTCAATTGACTGTGGTTGTGCTTGCGAAAGGCTCCATTGGGAGCCAAAACATTGAATAGACCTGCACAATGAAATAATGGAGTGCCTGCCTTTTAGTTCTATATAATCTGTTCAAACTTTAACATTATTCCTATAGTCCATGCTGCAATAGATGCGTAGAATCAAGAAGCTTAACCTTAACATTTTTTGTATGTTCTACTATAATGTACATTTCTTCGTAATTTAACATTTGCAAATGCCCCATTTGTTTTATTTAAACAACCAAACAATTTTACTTGGCTTCTGAAACATGCATCCTCATTTGCATTTGTTGCGTTAGCAGCTGTATCTCACTCCCACCAAACTGTAGTGTCTGACTTGAGATACGCGGGAAAAAAATGAGAGTTGGGTATTAGCCGTTACAAAAGCCCTGAGTGAATTGTAGATGGTCTGAACAAGGGAATATAAAATGATCTCCAAAGTTTTGCGCTTTGTGTATCCTACTTATATGTGGCCATGTCATTTTATCAAATGCCTTTTTGGCGTCTAAATTGATCATTATGATTTTCTCGGTTTAGCTTTGGGGCCCACATAGCCACCACGGCAGATCGTATACTCGAGACTGATTGTCGGCCAGACACAATGCCAGTCTGCTCTGGGGTTATCAGGTTTGGAAGAATGCTTTTCAACTTATTTGCGTGTATTTTTGTTGGAAATTTTAAATCCTGGTTTACTAGGGAGATCAGTCTGTAGGATTGAGGCAGTTCAGGGTCTCTACCACGTTTCAGGAGAAAGATTATTTTTGCTAAATTGAAATCACATGGCATTTCCGGTGTTGAAATTATGTGATAAAAAAGGTTTGCAAGTGATGATGTTATTTCTGGACTTAGTATTTTATAGTATTCAGCACTAAGGCCACCTGGTCCTGGTGCATGGTTGTTGTTGAGGGATTTGATAGTATCCTGTATTTCTAGGCTCGTAATAGGCCTATTTAGTATCTCTATCTGCACTGGCGATTTGCTTTCCCCTAGCATATTCTCATCTGGTATTGTTGTGTATAGTTTAGGAATATTTTACATATTTCTTTGGCTTTCACCTTGCGGTTTCCCTCTTTAGTACGGAGGGATCTTATGTGGTTGGACGTACTATTGTCTTTGGTTAGGTCTGCTAGTATTTTACCGGGCCTGTTGCCCCATCTAAAATATTTGTTTTTGTGGAAAAGTAAATGTGTTTGCACCCTGTTAGCAGGGTCTAGTATATATCTCTTTGGTTTCCATGTATTGTTTTGTGTTGTGAGCTTTGTTGTTCATCTCATCTGTTTGTTATGCTTGTGATCGTTGAGCATTTAGGTTATATAATTTGGTATTTAAGGTTCTCTTTTTCCTGGCACTATATCACCTCTCAATACTGCCTTGGAGGTGTCCCAAAACAGTATTGATTCTTTAGTGTGTTGTCTGTTATCCTCTTCAAAATTAGACATTTGTTTTCTCTAGATATTCTCAATTTTTTTTGGATTTAGTTAGGTATACGGGCATGCCATGGGAAATGCTTTTGGGGTTGTTAATTTTTAAATTGATCCAAATTGGAGCACATGGTCTGAAAGAATGTTTTCTATTTTTGTTGTATTGATTTCCTGCATTAGGTTTGCTGAGATTAGTATGCAATCTATTCTGGAGAATACATTATGGGTGTGTATTTTTTTTCCATGGGGTTTGAGATACTCCAGGGGTCAACCAGTGCAAGGTTGTCCCTGAACATTTAAACAGTGTCTAATTGGGGGTGTGAGTAGTGTGGTACCTGTTTGTCTCCTGATCTGTCTTCCACCACATTGAAGTCACCACCTACAATAATATTTGTTGCGTCCCACTCCAGTATTTTTTGGTAAAGCTCTATAAAAAAAAAATGGTTAGGCAGATTTGGTGCATATACATTTACTAACAACATTCTCGACCCTTCGATGGTGATATGTACCATGAGATATCTCCTCCTCGAGTCTTTCACAATTTTAGGTCTGAAAGTTCAGGTCTTTACTTCCTAGTATCGCACTCCCTCTTTGTTTCCCCGTATATGCTGCTGCAATTATTCCTTAGTCCAGGGTGTCTTTAATCTTCTCGTGTCTTCACTTAGGAGATATTTCTTCAAGAGACACGTCCCCTGTGCTTTGCAGCGTTTGAGGTGGGAAAGGATCTTCCTTTTTACTGGTGAATTTAGGCCCACTACATTCCAAGAAATCATCTTAAGGCTGTTGATTTGCATCTGGATATCTTAGTCATCTGTGCTGGTTGTATTTTGTGGCTGCATTTAACCTATCCCTTTTGGGGTATCTGGTTTCTTGCTGCTTTTTTGTGTATGTTTCAATGTATGCCTTCCCAGAGAGAGGCCTCCCCAAAGTGGTTTGTTCCGCAGGGAGTTGCTGGAACCGTCCAACGTTGTTCCATAACATATAAACATAATATACATAGCAAGCTGTAACTAACTAGTGTTTGTATGCCACATACCATATGGCCCTTGGTAATATTGGTGTCATTTTTATGGTAACCCAGCATTCCTAGCTCTTCAGCTTGTTTAATTAATGTTATTTTTTTTCTGTATTAAACAGAACATTAAAGTGGGTATGAGCCTTTTCGGGTGAGTCAAAGAGTAGAGAAGTTACCCTCCATCACACTCAGTTTGACCAAGTTTACCTTTTTGGTGAAGTTCTTTGCACTGTGGGGAAAATTCTCTGTTTTGAAGTTACTTGGGCTGAATCTCTTACCTTCATATTGTAGGTCTGAGCTTTTCCTGTATGCTGCAACAATTGCTGTTCTGTCTGCATAGTTGAGAAATCTCAGAATGACTGGCCGTGGTCTTGATTTGTCTTTATTTCTTTCAGGGCCTATTCGGTGTATTCTCTCTACTTTAAGATCCTCCAGCAGTTCTGGTGTTTTCAGTGCCTGCGGCAGCCATTTTGTTAATAGGCAATTCAGGTCTCTTCCTTTTACTGACTCTGGTATACCTATGATTCGTAGATTATTCCTGCGGCCTCTGTTCTCCAGGTCCTCTAATTTTCCTTGCATTGTTGTTATAGTTTTAGTCTGTGTTTCATAGTTGAGTTGCAGATTTTGGAGTTCTGTTTTGCACCCTGGAGTTCTGTTTTCTACTTCAATTCTTTGCCCGTGCGAGTTTATTTGTGTTAAGATTTCTTGCATTGTTTTTGAGGTCCGAGATCTCTTCAAATAGTGGGGAAATTAATTTCATGAACTCTTTAGCTGTGGCCTCTCTGCAGGTGTAATTTCTTGGTCCTTAATTTCTGGTACTGTACTGTATTGCTTTGTCCTTGCTGCTCATATAGTTCTGGGGATTGCGTGGCTGGAGTAGCTTTCCCGTTCTTTTGTTTTAGTTTTCCTGGTTGTGTCTGTTTTGTCCATTATATTACATTGTTTTTTGGCTGCGTTATCTTTTGCTGTCTTATTTATGCATTTTTATGCGCTTTGTTTATTTGAAAAATAAGATAGAATTAAGTTAGAGTTTGATCTTGTTTTGCAGCAGGTCAGCACCCACCTGCCAACTGCTCATGATGGCGCGCTCTCCTGACATTATTAATGGTACAAAAAAGAGAGTTATGAACACGTAGATATACTGTAAGGTATAGAATGGATTTTTTTTTATTGTAGTCAAATAGCCTTTAATGGCAGTCTAAAGAAAGTTTATTTGGGAAACTTGAAAAAAGATAGCACTTCTTTAAAACACCTCCAAATAAATAATTTGCTCATTAATTAAGTGTTTCAGTACATGAGAAAACTTAGCGTGTTTGCGGCAACAAAAAGAACATGTTTTTGACTTCTGCATGGTAAATGAACATGATTAATTTAGCACAATGTAGCAAGCTCTTGCATAACACACAGAAAAACACTTACCCCTTTTTAGTGACTGAAGCTCTAACAAAGAATCCTCAAGTTTCTCAAGCAATATGATACTCGTGTCTAATGCATCAAAAACAATAAACCTATGTACTGCATGCAGCTTGAGATATAATTGCATTTTTTGCCCCGGTCTATATTTATATATTATTTATTGATGACACATTCTTGTTTTGGGACAAACAGGGATTTACACGCAATACATTCCTCATCCTTTATTTATTCTGTTGCTTGGAACGTATTGTGAAAAGAGCAAACTTAGAATTTCTGAAAGTTTCTATAAGCAATACTGTTAGTTAGCAACATGAGATTCATAGGCAAATGACCCAATTGTTCTTAAATAAAAACATTTGGGGTTTGGAAACATTATCATTAAATCAACCAGTAAGGTTTTTTTTAAATTAGGATTTCAAGTTAGTGAAAAGAGCTGACCAACTGGGGTTCTGGTGTAAGGGACAGATACAATGTGACTGGTGGTTTACGTAATATTAGGACATTTAGTAAATTGGATAAGACATTGCTTGATTTATATCTGCACCCATCCTTGATTAAGTTCCCTTAGCCACTTTGAATGGTCTTTTCACTGAAGAGAACCGTAAATGTTGAGAAACATAGGTGGCTCAGATATAAAACTCATCACTTCCCCATCAGAAAATCCTATTCTTAATGTTCCAGCACCCAACTTGAATTTTATTTACAGATTTTAACAGAGACCCTGGTTTAACATTTTTGCATTATAATATCCTTTTGTATTTTTATTTTACATTACATTAATTGTATAGATATGTACAAAATATACCAAGTAACAAGATGTTCTAATGGAATGCTGTTGCATCAATCATGTTGGTGTTGTGTTGATGCAGGATTGGAGACTCGTCATCTCTTGAAATACCAGATTTCTTAGCCATCTAGGGTGGGCTGCTTCTACCCAAGTGTTTGAAAGTTACAGTCATTATTAACTGGTAAATACAGATAGTATGTTAACATAATTATTTTGTACAATGTACTAATGAGACTCACATGAACAATCAAGATCACAATACGTATACACACACAAGATCTACCTAATACAGAAAAATATGCTCCACACACTTGCATTGTGTTAATCATGTTTATCATGAGAATCAGGGCATATTATATATACAGCTCAATCCCATTATAACGCGGTGCTTGGGGTCCAAAGAATCATATTGCGATAAAAGCGGATCGCATTAGACAATTCTAGTCATTAACTTATACATGTTATCAATTTCGTATGTCTCGTTTTTGCGTGCGATAATTGCAATACTATAGAATAACAATATAGAAATAATGTACAATTGTATTGTTTCAATCTTTTATTGATGCATTGTACAATAAAGTATTTAAGACACTGTGGCAGGATGACCGTGGCTAGTGAGGCAACACAATTCTTCCGGTAAAATAATATGGTGGTGGTTTTAATTCTCCAAAGATGTAACAAAACAATGGGTGCTCTGTCCCTTTAAGTGAAATAAACAAACAAAAACCTATCCCTGGTCGGGGATCTAACTAAACAAAAGTACAGCCTATCTACCTGGCTGGCTAGCTAACCTAGACCAGACCAACAATGTTCAATAACCCCAGTTGGCTCCTTACCTTGGAGCTTTATTGCCCCTTGGGACAGGATCAACATGAGCAGCCTGTGTCTGTCTGTCAGCACTCCTCTGTCCTCTCTCAGTGCCTGAGAGAGACTGGCGCCCCAGAGGCATTTCCTTTTCCTGTTTTAAAGCAGGTGAGCTAGCTTAATTAGGATCACCTGTGGACTGCTTAATCAGCTGGGTTAACTCCTCGTCTACTGAAAAGCAGGCATACTGCCATCTCCTACTAATGTATACAGAGTCAATGACTGTTACAGACATCAATAATCGTATTGTAAAGTATTCATATATATGAAAATTGGGAGCCACGCTTGCATTGCACGATATATGCGGATTCACGTTGTAACTAATCGCGTTATAACGGGTTTGATCTGTATATGTATGTATATACATGCCATGATTACATTTACCTTTAATACCTGTGGATTTTATATAAATCATTGAACTTACATTGAACAATCTTTGTTGCTGTCTCCTTTGGAGGCTGCCACATGGAATAAAGTATAGGGTGCCAAAAAAAACATACCTAGGGCTACGCTTATAGTGCCAGCGACGTCAGGCTACGGTCGCTGGAAAAATCATATTGAGATGACTTCCAGCGATCGCAACCAAGCCGTTGCTCTGTCGCATCGCGCTTAATATAAGCGAAAGCGACGTCGGCAATGCATTTGTTTTGACGCGACGTCGCGCCGCTGCCACTAAGCAAAGCCTTAGGTGGCTACATTAAAGATAATGCATTGGAATTTAACGGAGATGCTTGACTACTGGGCAATTACTGTGCAACTACCTCAAAGGTGTTTAAACCACACATTGTCATTAAATTGCAATAGTTTTTTTTATTTTTCTTCCAAGCAGTGAGTATTCACTCTGTATTGCATGTGTTTGTTTTTTCTGTTTAGTTTATTTCATTGATACTTCTGTGATTCTCAAGTAAGCGGCTCAGCTTTTGCATTGAAAGCAGAAATCACATCAGCATATCAGGATGAATCTGCAACAGAGCTATGGGAAAAACAAGGGGTGGTAAACCACTGCAATTTAATGACAATGATATATGGAGGATGCATCTAAAAAGCAATGGCCGTAATAAACAATGCCTTCAAACAGTATGACTTTTTAGAATGCTCTTATTCTGCTCCAATAGAATTACGTTTCAATGTGCATTTCTTCCACATTCTTTTACGATTGTGAATTTTATATACTGCCATTTTGACTATATTCTGGCAAGTAGTAGAAAATCTGTGGCGAAATTATGAGCAATATGAACTTTCACAAAAATGCTAAATTTAGCAAAAAAACGATATAACAAAGCAAATGAAGATACAGTACATTTGTACATCTCTAAGCTTCTCATATTGTATTGTAGATTTTAACTTTGGAAATGGTAAATCCATGAAGAAGCTACCCAAGACTCATCTACTCTCTGGACACTAACTATACATACAATGTTTGGGGAAGGGGAAAGGGATAGGGGACCCTCGCATCAGCCTATAATGAAATGAAATGAAATAAACAACGGTGCAATAAGGGGAGATAAGTGGATAATTATCCACTAACTATACATGCAAAGGACAGCCAACAAAACGTGGACATTGCACTACTTATACTGTGTAATATATAGGTCTAAAATTATATATATATACATATATACATATATACACACAGACAAACACAGCTATAAATCTATAGAAATATCTATGTGTATATATATAGCAAATAAAAAGATAACTTGTGAGTACGTTCACATGTCTTAGGCAGGTCTGTTTCCACTGCAGCAAGGGATTCTGGGAAATGACATGCAAATGAGCACACCCTGTCACCTTTTGCCTGAAAAAGCATTGTTACATGGAGCCCATATAAGCTAATGTTCGCTGTTAACACCGCTTTAAAGCACAGCATGGGAATCAGATGCAAAGCCAGAGAAACAATTCACAGACGTTTCAACTTTAATGGGTATCATCAGTGTGAAGTTGGTTGTACTGCTGGCTTTGCAATTTTCAAGACTGTAGGGTTTACTTAACGTTTTAAGTTATGGTGGGTGACACGGTGTGCTCATTTGCATGTCATTTCCCAGAATCCCTTGCTGCAGTGAAAACACTGTATGCTGGGTGATAATGGTGAAAGGCAGGGTTGCAGACCTGCCTAAGACATGTGAATGTGCTCGCAAGTGATCTTTTTATTTGCTATATGCAATATGGTGGAGGTTTCTTGTTTTATATATATATATATATATATATATATATATATATA
>WSYH01009409.1:0-26014 GCA_036426205.1 Ascaphus truei | reverse complement strand
TTGACATAGGTCTTGGTTGTCAGGGTATCAATGTGCATCCCGAATGTTAAATGGGATTCAAACCACATGCCCAGGTATTTAAAACTAGTGACAGGGGTTAGGGTGGTGTTAGCGTTGGTTCTAATCTGGAGCTCAGTCGCTGGAAGCTTTAAAAAGTTAGTCTTGGTCCCAAAAACCATTGTTACAATCTTGTCAGTGTTTAAAAACAGTTTGTTTTGGGAAATCCATTTTTCGAGTCTCAAAAAGTCAGACTGAAGTATGTGTTCAAGGTCGGAGAGGCTATGGCTGTGTGCATATAAGATTATGTCATCTGCATACATGTGTATTGAGGCTTCCTTACAAGCTGTGGGAAGAACATTGATGAACACTGAGAAGAGTAGGGGCCCCAGAACAGAGCCTTGCGGGACGCCACAGGTGATATCCAGGGGGTTGGAGTTAGAGCCAGAGATGGACACATGTTGGGATCTACCTGATAGTTAGGACTGAAACCAGTTTAAAGCATGCTTCCCTAATCCAGAGCTCTGGAGTTTAAGCAGGATAGCATGATCAACAGTATCAAAAGCCTTTGCAAAATCTAGGAATACTGCACCAGTGAGTTGACCATGTTCCATTCCACACTGGATTTCATTGCAGACTTTTAGCAGGGTAGTTACGGTGGAGTGTTTGGGGCAAAAGCCAGATTGGAATTGGCTAGGGAAATTTGTCTTGGTGTAGTAATAGCTTAGTTGGGAGTGGACACATTTTTCCATGACTTTGGATAGGATTGGGAGAAGAGATTGGCCTGTAGTTTGAGACAGTGTTTTTGTCCCCACTTCTGAAGATTGGGACTACTCTAGCAGTTTTCCAGGTCTTAGGGATATGGCCTGCAGACAGGATAGAGTTGACTATGGAAGCAATTGGTTTGGCAATGGCTGGGGCACCGTCTTAAAAACCTAGATTGTAGTAAGTCAGATCCACATTGGCTGCTTAGTTTTAATTTGAGGAGCGCTTGTGTAATCTCCTCTTCGTATACTGGGCCAAATTGAAAATTGTGGGCAGTGTTGGGAGGGGGTGGGACTATAGGGGTACTCCCAGGATGAGATTCAGGTTTGTGGTTTGGGTTGCGTTTCGCTAATAAGTTAGTAGCACACCCCACAAAGTAATTATTGAATGCATTTGCAATATCGGTGGGGTTTGTCAGAGTA
The DNA here is from genome assembly GCA_036426205.1 of Ascaphus truei. Taxonomy (NCBI): domain Eukaryota; kingdom Metazoa; phylum Chordata; class Amphibia; order Anura; family Ascaphidae; genus Ascaphus; species Ascaphus truei. Next base: position 24,830 of record WSYH01009409.1, on the reverse strand, counting down.
TTATCCCCCTTAGTGATATTACTTGGTTGTTGATGGTTAGGAGGCTGGAATATATTGCTGATAACCTTCCAGAAGTTAGCTGGGTTTGATGTATTCTGGAGGAGATTGTCAGAGTAATATTGTGCTTTTGCATGCCTTGTTTGCCTTGTGCACACGTTCCGCAGGCATCTGTAGTGATTGAGATCCTTGGTAGTGCCATTTACTTTGTAGCTTTTCCACAAGGCATCCCTGAACTGGTAGAGTGCTATAAGGTCAGTTGTAACCCATGGAAGGTGGGCACCCCGTACCCTTATTCTGCGTAGTGGAGCATGGGTATCGCAGAGTTTTAAGAACTCGGATTGGAAATAGTCGAGCGCAGAATCAGGGTCGGGAATTAAATCGATTCTGTTCCAAGGGCAGTTTGTAAGGTCATCCAGAAACTGTTGTGGGTAAAAGTTTCTAAATGTTCTAGTGAGGAGAACTTTAGGGCTTGATTGGGGCGGTTTAATTTTCCTTACACAGTACACTATTGCATGGTCACTGAAAATATCAGGAAGTATGCCAGAGGATTGGATTCTGCTGGGGTTAGAGGAGAGAATCCAGTCAACCAAGGAATGGTTGTGCGATTTCAGGTTTGTCCGTGTGGGTTGGGAAATGAGTTGAGATTGGTTAAGCGATTTGATTTGTATCTAGATTTATGATATAGTTATCATATCCCCTCTTAGATGCCTCTTTTCTAATGTAAATAAATCTAATTTAGCTAGCCTCTCCTCATAAGTTAGATTGTCCATCCCCTTTATTAATTTGGTGGCTCTTCTCTGCACTCTCTCTAGTTCCATAATGTCTTTTCTTAGGATTGGTGCCCGAAATTGTACTCCATATTCAAGGTGTGGTCTTACTAATGCTTTGTAAAGGGGCATAATTATGTTTACTTCCCTTCCATCCATTGCCAGTTTGATGCAAGATAAGATCTTGTTTGCCTTTGCAGCTACTGCATGACATTGGGCACTATTGCCAAGCCTGCTGTCTACCAGCACTCCTAAATCCTTTTCCATCAAGGATTCCCCCAATACATCTCCATTTAATTTGTAAGTCACCTTTTTATTCTTGCATCCCAAATGCATAACCTTACATTTATCTGTATTAAACCTCATTTGCCATTTACCTGCCCACGTTTCCAGTCTCTCCATGTCCTTCTGAAGAGAAATTACATCCTGCTCTGATTCTATTACCTTACACAATTTAGTATCATCAGCAAAGATGGAGACTTTGCTCTCGATCCCAACCTCAAGGTCATTAATAAACAAGTTAAAAAGCAGGGGTCCCAGTACCGATCTCTGAGGTACTCCACTCACGACTTTAGCCCAACCTAAAAAAGTTCCATTTATGCCAACCCTCTGTTGTCTGTCCTTTAACCAGTTTTTAATCCAGGTGCATATATTATTACTGAGTCCAATTTTCTTTATTTTGTACACCAACCTCTTGTGTGAAACCGTATCAAAATCCTTTGCAAAATCTAAGTAGACCACATCAACTGCATTACCCTAGTCTAAATTCCTACTTACCTCCTCAAAGAAACAAATAAGGTTAGTTTGGCAAGATCTATCCTTCATAAATCCATGCTGACTATTACTAATAACTTTGTTTTCCATTAGGTATTCCTGAATATTATCCCGTATTAAACCTTCAAGTAGTTTCCCTACTATTGAAGTCAGGCTTACAGGTCTGTAATTTCCCGGTTGTGATCTAGCTCCCTTTTTGAATATAGGCACATCTGCTTTACGCCAATCTTGTGGTACTGAGCCTGTGGAAATGGAGTCCTTGAATTTTAAATATAATGGTTTTGCTATTACTGAGCTTAACTCCTTGAGAACTCTTGGATGTATGCCATCGGGGCCAGGTGCCTTATTTACTTTAATTTTTTCAAGTCGCTTATGAACTTTTTCCTCAGTTAACCAATTGGTCATTAATATGGAGGTTGTGGCTTCCTCCTGCGGCACTACTATTGAACTTGATTCTTCCCTGGTAAACACAGAGGCAAAGAATTTGTTTAATACCTCAGCTTTTCCCTTATCTCCAATAATCTGCCTACCCATCTCACACTGAAAGGGTCCTATATTTTCTTTTCTCATTTTTTTTGTTATTAAGGTACTTAAAGAACTTTTTAGGGTTGACCTTACTTTCTATTGCAATCCTTTTTTCATTATCCATTTTTGCTAATTTAATTGCCCTTTTGCAATTTTTGTTACATTCCTTATAATTCTGATACGATGTCTCTGTCCCTTCTGACTTAAAGAATCTAAACGCCTTCCTCTTCTTGTCCATTTCCTCCCCTACCTGTTTATTTAGCCACATTGGTTTTGACTTATTTCTTTTATACTTATTACCCAAGGGTATACACTGATACGTGTGCTTTTCTAACAATGTTTTAAAGACTGCCCATTTATCTTCTACATTTTTCCCTGCAAAAACATCATCCCATTGTATTACTGCTAGATTAGACCTCAGTTTATTAAAATCTGCCTTTCCAAAGTTTAAGGTCTTTGTTGAACCCAAGTAATCTGTTTATTGATAATTTATTTCAAATGAGACCATGTTATGATCACTGTTACCCAAATGTTCCAGGACTTGAATATTTGTTATTACTTCTACTGTACGTTGTATGATGTTCTCATAGTGTTGTGTTTTTAACCTCTCCTCAGCCAGAGGGGTGATGGTGTCCTGTGTCGTGTGATTCCTATAAAGCCCCTGTGTCTCTGTCCCTGAATGTCATTGATTTATCCGGTCACTTTGTGTAAATACTCGTTTGTTTGTGTTATTCTGAGGGCTGACCCGGCACCCAGCGTGGGTGCCCATTACTGTCCCCAATGGATTTAAGATTTCTAGTTTCATGAGGTCCGTTCTATGAATAAAGGAGAGGAGAATGTTGCACATCTGTGTGATTAGGGACAGGCTCACACAGTCCTGGGTATAAATGTATAATGTAGTGTATTTTTTATTATTTAAAAAAAAAATTACAAACATATCAATACAAAAGCCAGAAACTTAACGTAAAATATATACTTTTACAGAATATTTACTCTGTATCCAGAAAATATTTACACACATCTGAACCCCGCCCATCTTCTCTCCCAGGACTTTATATGCCACCTGTCCCCCCTCCTGCTTTATTTGATTTATCTGCTCTATAACCTGTTCAACTGCGCAGGTTACAGGCACGAGATCCCGCGCTGCGGAGAGAAGACTGCGGGTGATCCACAACCTGTAAATAACCAGCCCATTAATTACCACCGCGGTGCTACCTCTGTAACCCTGCAAGTGATCCCTAAACACACCGTACCCCAATTCTCTATACATTTGGCATTTTAATTCTGGCATCCGTAAGGAGGCAGCCATACTCTCCCACCTCTCTACTGGGTAGGGGCACTCCAGGAGGGAGGTGCTCCATCGTCTCTAAGACCCCAACACAGGAATTTCTGGGGCAGTTCCTGTCCTCAATGTTTTTATATTGAAGGTTTGCCCTTACATACAAACGCCTATGGAAGGCCAACCAGGGTGTATCCTGAATCCTAAAAGGGACTCTTGGGCCTAACAGATTTTGTAAGACTTCTTTCTGGTCATCTACACCCCAATATTTCAGATCGAATGTCTGGGGACACACCCTACTCAATACCACCCAGTAGAGTTTTATCCTGGGTATAGAAGTAACTTCTGATACTGTGCCCTTACACTTATTTAACATGTGTAGATGATGATCGTGTATTCTGGCGTTTATATGCCTCTCACTTTAATTCTTTTGATATTCCTTCCATCTAGCCAGCCTTTCAGGGGAGACACCCACTTCCTAAAAAAAACATGCCAAATCTGGTCATCTCTATTGAGAAAATTCTGCAACTTTAAAATATACGAAAACGGGTGAGGACAAAATAACCAAGGGTTCACCATTCCCAAACCTCCTTTCTCTCTGGGCAAATACGTGGTGTCTCTTCAACACATTTACATGATTTCCCAAGAGCAACTGGGAAAAAAAGGCTACAGTATATAAAGTGCTTGTAACTTCCGCAGGAAGAGGAAATACAAAACATAGACAAAAATAGGAATCAGAAATTGCTTAATCATTTTAACTTTTTCTCTAAGAGAGAATTTCCACTTCTTCCACCTTCGCTTTACAGATGTTTCACTTCTCCTCCCGTTGGGAACGCCGGAATTCTCTTTACCAAAATAAATCCCTGAAACGTTAAAATTGGTATTATCCATCTGAATATCCTCAGGTAGACTAAAGGGATGTGAAAGCGTAGCAATAATAAGAATATATCAAAGGGTTCAGAATAACGAGTGAGTTTTATTTTGTATACCAAGGTACACAGTAGAGAGAATTCAAACGAGCTCTCTGACACAATGATTGACATCACTTTTTTTTTTACACATTTCAAAGGAGTAATACACCCCTCAAGGGGCCTGGCGTAGAGACAAAGGAAAAACCTAATTTGAGCTGAAATATATGCTTCGCAAGCTAACTAAGGGAAAAGATTCCCCTGTCCAGCTATTAATCCATAAGCTCTTTCATATGACAGCCAGTTTCTTCATAAATGTATCTGGGAAACCATATCTTTCCAGAGTTTTAAAAAGCTAGACATGATCCATCGAAGGCTTTGGCCTGGTCAAGATTTAACATGTAACGGTATTTGTGACCCGGCCTGACCCACCCAATCTCACATTGGCCCCTGTGGTCTAACCAGTCCCCATTACAGTGTGATAGTGTCTGGTGGTGCACCTGTTGGCTACAGGACTCCTGAGTCTCCCGCATGATGGTGTGTGGGGAGGACCCGTCCAGACAGGCAGCTGAGGTAGTGTGCTGAGTCCTACCTAGTTCCAGTGCAGCGCCTCCACCTCATCAGGGTCCCTTCGGTCACTTGGGGATGATCCTGGCGAGGAACTCCTCTGTGGTGCTCCTCTCTGTACATTCACTCCACACATGTACACGAGAGGGTTTGTGATTAAGAGTATCTTTATTGGTTGAGGTGGTCTAACTGCCCCTCGCAGTAGTTTCTCTAGCCACTCATTGTCCCTCAGTGCTTCCCTTTGAAAGGTGTAATTCTCCTTTAATAGGGATTCCCTATCCCAGCCGGGATGTCTTTACCCTGTGCCAGGTCCCTGGACACAGTCTTCCTATTCAGCTACTATAACATAACTCTTACGAACTACTCAGAACCACGCAGTACCCAGAACTCTTCAGAACTACTTTTAGTCACAGTGCTGTGCCTTATGTACACTCTGGAAACTGACACACCTCTGACATCACTAACCATGGAGTCAGAGCCTGTGACCACTCCCATCCATACACAGGGCACCCCACCAGGGTGTGAGGGCAAACCTCCATGATTACTGCTGGCATGCCCACAACTTACCAGGCCTTACTGTCAGCAGGAGAGATAACTTTAGACATTTTACATGACCGCTACAAACAGGTAACCTGATAGCCCTCCATTCCTGCCCATCTCAAACATCTCTCGAAAGTTAATTCTATTATTAGTGATGTTTCTTCCTTTAATGGCACAGGATTGGGAACTCGTTATCACCTTCTCTGCGATTGTTAATCATCCGATTTATAAGGATCTTCGCCAACATTTTATAATTATTATTTAGTAAGGCTATTGGTCGCTAACTTTTTAAATCTTTCGGATCAACACCGTATGTTGCAGGGTACATGCAACCACACGTGGGTTTCTGAGATGGCTTATTTCACCAGCAAATCATGGAACAAAAATAACAGCGCTTTTCTTCAGCTTATATAAAGTAACGCAATATAAGTCCTGAGCAGGGCTTTGCCCCTTCTGCTCAAAGTCCAAAGAAACAGTTCAGCATAAACAAAAAATGTCCCAGAAAAACCCATTAACAAGACCTTCCCAGCTGAATGTTTACCCGGTCACTGCTGCACTGCAAACCTAAACATAGGTCTGCCAGCATAGGGCTGGTGACTTGTATTCACCCTGTCACAGGATAACCGTTCATATTGTAATAACCTCATACTTTCCTTAACACACATATAATGCTCAGAATTCACTTCTTGGCCATTCTGCATTCACGTATATAATTGCAGCAATTTAGGAGGGCCAAATATTTCTTCTACCTCGCCTGGTTTGTTGGACCTAAAGCTTTCTTAAATCTTTTTATGTTTTTTTTTGGTGACCTCCCACCAATGCACTATATGGATACAGAATGTGTAGGAAACTTTCTCTTACAGTCTCCTCCTGTAACATGGAGGAGTTCAGCTTCCAAACACTGCGACCTAGAATCACAGAGGAATCTAAGTGTAGGGTTACCTGTAGAAAAGCATGGTCACAATATTCTACAGGTGACAATCTGCAGCTGGCAGTATTTACATTGCTCCTAACATATAGCCTGTCTATTCTGTTTTTTATCTCCCCACACACGTGTATCCTGGAGTTTTTGGGTTATGAAGTCTATAAACATCTCTTAAATCAGCCTGTTTACACAAATCATTTAGGAACACTATATCATATTCCAAAACATCTCTACCACTGCCTGAACCTCCCATGTGGATCCTCCTGCTTCCTCACCATCAGCCGCTGCTTGTAGATGTTCTGGAGCAGGGAGTGCCTTCTGGCTTTGTTCTTTTGTGCTTTCAAGGGGCATCCCCATCTCACGCCTCTCCTGGTGCACTGGTCCCTCTTGGGAGTCTTTGTTCTGTGCGGTCTGAGAAGAGAGGGGATTACTTCTGGTGTCCTCTCTTTCTACTGTGATTTGACTGCGAATTTCCTTTAAAACCTCCTCAATCGGACGCAAACCCATGGAGTCCCTCCTCTCTGCAGCTGGCCTCTGTGCCTCGGAGTGCAGGTCTTTGTCCACCTCTGTTGTAGGGTGCTGCAGAACATACTCCTGTGCTTGATTGTGTTGGGCATGGGGGCACACATTGTATGAATGCCCACTTCTTGAGCATAAGTTGCACAAAATGTTGTTCTTACATTCATTTCGGTGGCACCCCAAATCTTTGCATAGGCTGCATCTGATCTTGTTACACCCTGATGAAAAGTGTGATCTGGATCCACACTTAAAGCAACATTTGGGCTGCCCACGGTAGAAACACCTTCCTCTTTCATTTCCAATGTATAGGAAGTTTGGTAAGTATGTCACAGTGTTGTCTGCACACACTAGTTTCACCTCAAACTGATATCCTCCATTCCAGTATTCACCATTGTAGAGTTTCCGTGGCCCTTTGTGTATGTCACACTGGCGCTTCAGCCAGAACTCAATGTCAGCCACTGGGATAGATTCATGGTCAAAGATAATATTCACCATCACAGTCTCAGGCTTAGATAATCGCTGTGGCCTCAAAAGACTTCCACTCAGGGCTGCTACTCACTGCTTTGTCTCTCCCAGAATTTCTCAAGGTGGGTGGAGGTTTTAAAACTGATGTCGTAGTATGGTGAATAAGGGCCATGCAGGAGGCGTAAACATCCTCTGGGTCAAAGCGCAAAGATTTCTTTATTAGTGTATTCCCCACATAATCCAAACCTGGATCTTTCTTCTCTTGGTCCCAGAATGTCAGTCTCACCACTTCTTCTTCTTAAAGGGTTTCTTATGGGAATAGTGGGAAAGAATCTCAAACCTTTCAGTGATTTCCATGCGTTTTGCGTGAATCACCTGGGTTTTGCTGGTTCTGTATTTTCCTGGCAGTCTGAGCCCCAGCAGTGAAACTGATCCAGGCTATCATGCTGATTGCGGCACCAGGTACAGCTATTTTCCTCTCCAGTGAGGTTTCCCCTCTCTGGCATCTGACTCCCCTGCCCTCTGTGTGTCTCCCTGCAGCCTCTGTGTGACCCTCAGCCTCTGTGTGACTCCTGCAGCTCTGTGTGACTCCCTGCCGCCTCTGTGGTGTCTCCCTGCAGCCTCTGTGTGTCTCCCTGACCTCTGTGTACCTCCCTGCAGCCTCTGTGTGTCTCCCCTGCAGCCTCTGTGTGTCTCCCCTGCAGCCCTGTGTTTGTCTCCCAGCAGCCCTCTGTGTGTCTCCCTGTCCTCCCTGCACCTGTGTCTCCCTCAGCCTCTGTGTGTCACCCCCTGCAGCCTCGTGTGTCTCCTCTCCTGCAGCCTCTGTGTGTCTCCCTGCCGCTCTGTGTGTCACCCTGCAGCCTCTGTGTGTCTCCCTCATCCGCCTCTGTGTGTGTCTCCCGCAGCCTCTGTTTCTCCCATGCAGCCTCTGTGTGTCTCCCTGCAGCCCTGTGTGTGTCTCCCTGCAGCCTCTGTGTGTCTCCCTGCAGCCTCTGTGTGCGTGTGCTACCTGCAGCCTCTGTGCGTGTCTCCCTGCAGCCTCTGTGTTCTCCCTGCCAGCCTCTGTGTGTCTCCCTGCAGCCTCTGTGTTTGTCTCCCTGCAGCCTCTGTGTGTGTCTCCCTGCAGCCTGTGTGTGTGTCTCAGCAGCCTCTGTGTGTCTCCCTGCAGCCTCTGTGTGTGTCTCAGCAGCCTCTGTGTGTGTCTCCCTGCAGCCTCTGTGTGTGTCTCCCTGCAGCCTCTGTGTGTGTCTCCATGCAGCCTCTGTGTGTGTCTCCCTGCAGCCTCTGTGTGTGTCTCCCTGCAGCCTCTGTGTGTCTCCCTGCAGCCTCTGTGTGTGTCTCCCTGCAGCCTCTGTGTGTCTCAGCAGCCTCTGTGTGTGTCTCCCTGCAGCCTCTGTGTGTCTCCCTGAAGCCTCTGTGTGTCTCCATGCAGGCTCTGTGTGTGTCTCCCTGCAGCCTCTGTGTGTGTCTCCCTGCATCCTCTGTGTGTGTCTCCCTGCAGCCTCTGTGTGTGTCTCCCTGCAGCCTCTGTGTGTGTCTCCCTGCAGCCTCTGTGTGTCTCCCTGCAGCCTCTGTGTGTCTCCCTGCAGCCTCTGTGTGACTCCCTGCAGCCTCTGTGTGTGTCTCAGCAGCTGAGAGCTGTTCCATGTTAGCAGTGCTGGTTTCAGGTACCTGTGTAATCTGTGTATCTGTCAGGGCGTTAACCCTTTCTGGCTCACAGTTTAGCTATATTGCCTCTTCAGAGTTTATTGCAATGGGCTCTGAGTGAGAAGGAAGTTTCTCAGGGTCTCTTTCCATTGTTTCTGCCTCCGCTGCTGTCTGCAGTGTACCTGTGTTTGCCTCCTGACTGACTCCTGCTGCAGTCCCCTCATGTAGGAGGCTTTCAGCCTCAGTTTCCATGTGCTGAGGACTCTCAGCCTCTCTTCCCTTGGCACACTCAGCCTCTGCATTGGGTTTGGGCACTTTGCTATAAGGCTTGTTTGTCTGCCTGCAATCCCTTGCCGCCCGCCTCCTCTTTTCCAGCTCAGCCTCTCTTTTCTTTTTGCCCTCTGTTATAACATTACTTTGCTGCTGGGATTTAGTGCTCTGGGTGTGACGGTAGCTTATGACAGGCTGTAATTTACACCAAAAATATATATAAATATATATATATAACTGGGTTTGAACTGGGACGAGACTTAGATATGATAAAATATAATTTATTCCTTGATAAAGGTGAACACACGAGATATACAAATAACAGGCAAGACATGGACACTTACTTAAAGATGATGAAACAGTCCCAGCTGGACTGGCAGTTCATACAGCAATCATCCCAAGACATTGCATAGCATTTCTCTCAGCAATCAGGTAGCAATTCAGATGATATCAAGAAGACTTTGCATGAAGACAATGAACAACAACATGGATAGCTGGGTTACCACAAGTTATATACCTTTTGTAACTCTATCCTTAACATTTAAGTACAGGTGATTGGTTTGCAATTACCTCCAGCCACTCACTAACGTGGGAAGACATTTTGATACATGCCCCCCTGCTAGTTGCACAGGCGCAGTAGAGCTCAGGGGTCTCATTTCTGTAGCCCCACATTTGCATCTGGAATGCCAGCCAGTCTACCCATTTGGAGTTCTGGCAGGAAAACCTTTGTTGGAAGGTGTTAAATGGGACACTTAAAGACTGCTCTGGTTTGGGCCTTCTCCGCCCTCAGGTAAACAGCGAGGGTGACAAAACCCTTTGAACAATACTTAAGTCCTAGACATTGGGTCGCCTCTAGGGCCATCTGCTACCCTGGTATGCAAAGGAATTTTCTCTGGGTCTTGGCCATACCTTGGGACACAGTATTAAACATAAAACATAAACGTATTAAAATATCTGGTTTCGTTAGGTCCAGCGGGTCCAATCTTCCCAGTTCTCAATGTCGGAACTGGGACACCCTATGGTCCAATTTGCGACTTGCTACGACCTACGGAACCGGAGTTACACAAATACACCTTAAACCGTTTTCTATTTTAATACAAAAATCTCTGCTAAAAAGAAATCTCAGCGTTTCACTAAATCCCCATTGAAAACAACGGGCTCCGCCGCCATGGGTTTCAATGGAGCAACTCCGCCGTTGTAGTCAATGGAGTTTCCTGCCATAGACTTTCAATGGGGAACCGCCGCCATTGAAGTCTATGAGAAAATCCACAAATCTTTACATTCGTCCATACTCCGTCTGGTTGGTCTGAGGGGGCTGGGAATGGGCATGCATTAAAGCCGGAACCTTGGCTACATGCCACCCAAATCCCATCCCCCTGGACACTCCAGAACCGGAGATATGGACTTACACTTTTCAACATTTCACACTTAGTCATTTTTTCACCATGCGGCTTTTCCCCCCATTAGAATCAATGGCAAAAGTCCCCAACTTTCAAGGGGGTCCGTACTCCGTCAGGTTGGTCCAGGAGGGTCAAGGATGGTTCTGCAGCGATGCCGCAGCAGTAGCTACAGATACCCCAAACCTTGATCCGCTGGGCCCTCCGGAACCGGAGATATGGATTCCTAAATTACAGCTTTTTCCACTTAGTCGTTTTTCTGAGCTGTTTCTGCCGCCGCCATTGAAACCTATGACGCGACCCGCTCTTCTCGGTTCGACCCTTATCGGGGGTCCAGGATTCGGGGACCCGGTTGTGGTCGAGTGGGGGGAGGTCTAGGAACTAGGGGCAAAAATTTTTTATTTCTAGGTGCTCTAGACCAGTTTATTCCCACGCCACTTAACGTTGAACTTGACCAAAGTGATTTAACTCTTTTAAAGGACATTGTATCCACTTTGCGGTTTTGTGGTTTGGACGGCAGCCAACTCGTTCCTGGAAAGCTCATTCGAGGACACTCCATTGAAGTCAATGGGCCCATTGACTTTAAGTGGGAAACCGCCGCTCTCCCTCTCGGACGCCACCTGCTGGTCTTTACAGGAAACAGGACAAAAACAGCAAGATTCTGTTAGAATGCATTGAGCCCTAATGGCGGCCAATGGGGACCTGCAAAATGGTGCCTGAAAAGGCGGGAAAATTTACACAAAGAGCTATAATCATTAAAGAACTATTAACCCTTGTGCTCCTGGATGGATTCTAGTGTGTGTGTGATGCAGACACTGATTAAACCAGATATTACAATGGAACAGGGGAAAACACATTCCATGTCATAACAGGGGTTAAATCACAGTTCTGGACCTCAACCCAGTTAACCCCTTGTCTCCCTGGTGAGGTTAGAGGGTGGCCAATTGGGGTGTAACCCCTTTAATCCCGGGCCAAATCAGGGCTATCGGAGTCTGTTCCTTAATGTCCATAGGGGTGGGAGGTATAGATCCAGGATGGTGTGGAGTATTTTCTTTAGAGGTGGGATCTGACCCGCTTTGTGTAGTCTGCAGGGAGGGTATTGAACAGAATCGAGAGATACCAGCAGTCCAGAGATAAGGAGGGGGATTGGATGGTGCACTAGGGAACGGGAAGGATAGAGAGACGGCACTCGGAGTCACTGGGTTCCGATGGAGGCCGTAGGTCAGAGAGTCCCCAAGTTACATGTACCTGAATCCATACGGTCGTATGTGTATATACGTACTGCTAAATAAAATACACAATGGTACTAAACCCAGAACAGATATTCTAGAGAAGTAATTGTACTATTATCCTCCTAAGCAAATATAGGTGACCAGCGCATCAGAAGCAGATTGAATCCCATAAAGTATATATCTCCGCTTGGACCACTCCACTGTATTTGGGGTATTAGTACAGCATTTAAAACCAGAGACAGAACATAAAACACAGACAGAGCTCAGTGCACATCCAGTGAAACTTATACATGGTACAGTGCCTAAATATATATGTATAGATATCTATTAAATAAAATGGTCTTTTAGTTTAATATTTTGGCCAAATTGTTGTAAGCCCCTGAGCCACTGCACGGCAGACCACATCTCAAGGGTCCCTAACTCTAATATAAATTCTTAATAACCTGTGTAATAACAGGAAGTATGATTTATAATAAATCTGTCAAAATTAGTTGCATAGTTCTAAGTCTGAGTGAAGCTTTTATTGACCTGTACATTACCAGGAAAAGCACTCTGTATTAGATTTGTCACAATCACACTGCAAGCAGGAAAGTTCCCCTGAGATTGGGAGATGCTATGGAGTGAGCTTTTAACCATTTAAATGTGGGAGGGGGTGAGCTTCAATTAGGTAGGAGGTTGCCACCCTCCAATCAGCTAAGACTAGCGGAACATGAATTGTAAAACATACAGGACACCTACAAGCTCATATTGAACCCCCAAAATAACCACAACATTTATATAAGCATATGAGTGTCACAGAGGAGTGCTACTGAGCATGGCAATATATATTTAAAACCAGAGACAGAACATAAAACACAGACAAAGCTCAGTTTTAGCACATCCAGTGAAACTCATACACGGTACAGTGCCTAAATATATATGTATAAATATCTATTAAGTAAAATGGTCTTTTAGTTTGACATTATTGGCCAAAATTGTTGTAAGCCCCGGAGCCAACTTCACGGCAGACCACAATTCAGGGGTCCCTAACGCTAATATAAATTCTTAATAACCTGTGTAATAACAGGAAGAATGATTTATAGTAAATCTGTCAATATTAGTTGCAAAGTTCTAAGTCTGATTGAAGCCTTTATTAACCTGTACATTACCAGGAAAAGCACTCTGTATTAGAGTTGTCACAACCATCCTGCAAGCAAACAAGTTCCCCTGTGTGGAAGATGCTATGGAGTGAGCCCTTAACCATTTAAATGTGGGAGGGGGTGAGCTTAAATTAAGTAGGAGGTTGCCAACCTCCAATCAGCCAAGACTAGCTGAAACACAATTGTGAAATATACTGGACACCTAACAAGCTCCTATTGAACCCCCAAAATAACCACAACATATATATAAGCATATGAGTGTCACAGAGGAGTGCTACTGAGCATGGCAATATATATTTAAAACCAGAGACAGAACATAAAACACAGACAGAGCTCAGTGCACATCCAGTGAAACTTATACACGGTACAGTGCCTAAATATATATGTATAAATATCTATTAAATAAAATGGTCTTTTAGTTTAATATTTTGGCCTAATTGTTGTAAGCCCCTGAGTCACTGCATGGCAGACCACATCTCAAGGGTCCCTAACTCTAATATAAATTCTTAATAACCTGTGTAATAACAGGAAGAATGATTTATAATAAATCTGTCAAAATTAGTTGCATAGTTCTAAGTCTGAGTGAAGCTTTTATTAACCTGTACATTACCAGGAAACGCACTCTGTATTAGATTTGTCACAATCACACTGCAAGCAGGAAAGTTCCCCTGAGAGTGGGAGATGCTATGGAGTGAGCTTTTAACCATTTAAATGTGGGAGGGGGTGAGCTTCAATTAGGTAGGAGGTTGCCACCCTCCAATCAGCTAAGACTAGCGGAACATGAATTGTAAAACATACAGGACACCTACAAGCTCATATTGAACCCCCAAAATAACCACAACATATATTAGTGTCACAGAGGAGTGCTACTGAGCATAGCAATATATATTTAAAACCAGAGACAGAACATGAAACACAGACAGAGCTCAGTGCACATCCAGCTTTCCATTTTGCTTATATCCACATGTGCTGATGTACCCGCTTGTTCCTGGATTCCTGTAGGGGGGCCTACTGTCCGTTCTCCGCGTCTTGTCCACATCCTGCGCTGCGCATCCAAGGAGAACCCACTTTATCCTATTAAAGCCAAATGGTGGCATTGCTCAGCCCCAGAATATCTGTCTGAGCTATCCACGGCAGCCAGACCTTTTGGAATTTTGAGCCCATGTTGTTAACCAAACTCGTTAACTTTTCCATCTGGCAAACAAACCAAATTCTGTTTCTGATTTTTTCTATTGATGGAATTGCGTTCTGGTTCCACAATGCTGCGGTCTCGCACCTCATAGCCGTTGCGAAATATGCTATTAATTTGTTCCCCGTTCTTGATACTTTGTCCGTGGGTTTGCTTAATAGGAACAGCTACGGGTCTAGCTGAATTTGGAGGCCCAAAATCCTCAGTAGCCAATCGCGAATCTGACTCCAAACGGGTATAATTTTCGGGCAAGACCACAGCATGTGCACCAGATCTCCCTGTTCCCCGCACTGCCTGGGGCAGAGTGGGGAAGAGCCTGGAACAAATTTAGCCAATCTAACTGGGGTGAGATACCATCGTCACATAACCTAATATGAGTTCTCCTTCAATGTTGTGCAGATAGAGCTACTGGCCGCAGCCTTGAATATTTCTGTCCAGTCTTCGTCCTCTAATGTTTCCTGTAAATCTGACTCCCATTGACTCCTGAATCGGGGTCTGTTTGTGTCGTCCTTGTCAGCACCGACCACACTTCTGTACAGAGTAGAGATCAGTCCCCGCGTGTCGGTGCCCGCACGCAGAGCCTTTCAAAATTCGTTAACGGTGATCTCACCACGTGTTTGTTATAAAATGCCCGAACCTGGAGGTACCTAATGAATTCTGTGCTAGGGATGTCCGTTTCCGACTTTAATTGGTCAAATGATTTGATGGTGTTTCTACTCTCCAGGTCCTTCAGTCTTCTAATCCCTAATTGTCGTCAAAGCGTAAAACTCTTACCCTCTAGCCCCGGAGCAAAATCTGGGTTGCCGCACAAAGGGGCCATTAAAGTGTGTTTGGGGGTCAGTGAGCGATTACTTTTAGCCGCCTCCCAGACCGATACTGAGTTGAGCACAGAGGTCAGAGGCTCTTTTATGTCCTTTACTCTTTTTTTTGGGTACCAAATTAGATCCCTGAGCTCCAGCGGGGCGCACACCTCCCTCTCCAGTGCCACCCACCTTCGCAGCTCTGGGTCTCCATGCCATTGTGTAATTTGGCACAACTGCGCCGCTTTATAATAAGACAGCAAGCATGGCACTGCCAGTCCCCCAGCTTCCTTAGGTTTTTGCATAATTGTTGCCTTTATCCGTGGCTGTTTACCCTTCCAGATAAATTTTGTTATTGAATTTTGTAAATCTTTAATCTCAGATCTCACCACGGGTATCGGAAGAGTCTGGAACAGATATAGTATCCGAGGGAGGATATTCATCTTTACACTGTAAATTCTGCCTATCCATGAAATACCATATGCTGACCAGTCTTTCAGTTCCTTCTTTAGAGTCTTCAATAGACTGGGATAAATTAACTCTTTCAATTATTCTCTTTTAAAAAACTTGTCCCATAGTATATCATTTTTGATACAGTGCTTCCCCCTAGTGGCAGGACAGAGCAACTATACTTAAAACTATAATAAGATACACATCCTATATACTGTATATATAGAGTTCCTTTTTATATCTGCTGCTAAACAGCTATTGAAATACATTATCAATCCTAAAATGTATATTCATATATTTAATCACAATATTTTCAATGTGTACTTGACACAGCCAACTTTATTAGACCTAAGAAAAAGATAAGAATAAGAAAAGCATGTTTTAGTCATTTTTAATGCATTCTTTTCTCCAAGACCCTCTATTATAAAACTGATAAATGACAAAAAAAAATAATGATAAATAAATAAATGTTTATTCTATAAATACCCCAATGTCCAAATCTACATTCAGCCTTAATGGCGTCAATGGTTTTAGTTTGTAAATCCAAAATGTTTCCTTTCTCGCCAGTTTAGTCGGCCTGTCTCCGCCGCGCCAATTTGCGGGACATGTTCGATTGCCCTATATGTCAAAACTATTGGTTTAGTTTGGTGTTCCAGGGCGAAGGGTTTTGACACACTGTGGGCCATCAGTTTTCTTCTCGCGCTCCAGTGTGCGGACCCTCGGCGGTCGGCTGACGCGGCCCACATAATGGAGTCCACATGGGCACTGAAGCAAATATACAACGGGAGTTGTACGACAGTCGGTAAAATCTTTTGCCTTAAAAATCTCCCCTGTTACATTTGACTTGAATTCAATGTTCTCTTCCGAGCCGTGTGTACGCACCGTACGAGTTGAACACTTGAAGAAACCAGTTGGTCTTGGTAACCAGTTTAAGATTTACTGGTTCCTTTTTTTTGTTTAAATAATCTTGGGCCTAATTTTGTTTTTATATTCGCAGCTTTTAAAAAACATTATCTTTGGTTTTGTAGGTAGATGTTTTTTAAAATAGGGTCATTTTGAAGTAAGTGCCAGCGCTTTTTAACTATTGCTTGAATCTTGGCGGAATCTTGGTTATAGTTGGTTATGAATTGAATATCATATGTACCTTCCTGTGTTTTTGTTTCTAAAATATCAGCTCGTCTAAGTGCATTAGTTTTATTGATCGCTAGATCTAACGCCCCCCTGTCATATTTTCTTTCTAGGAATCTTTGTTTCAAGATTCCTGATTGTTCTTTGAAAACAGACTCTTCAGTACATTTGCGTCTTAACCTCCTAATTGTCCAGGTGGTATATCCTCCAACCATTTCCTATGGTGACAGCTATCTCTGAGTAGATAATTGTTACATTCTACAGGCTTGAAGAAAGTTCTATATTTGTTTTCTATGTAGACTGTCAGGTCTAGAAAATCCACTGAAGTATTGTTGTGACGTGAATTTAAGAATAATATTGTTGCCATTGATATCTATAAAAAGCTTGAGTCTGTCTTCGCTACCTCTCCACATTAAAAATATATCATCAATATATCTACAGAGGATCAGGTCTGTGCCGAACGCTTGGGCAGACCAAATGCGGGCTTTCTCCCATGCGTCCATAAATAAATTTGCGTAACTGGGCGCAAACATGGGTCCCATGGCTGCCCCACATTTTTGGAGAAAATATGTTCCATTTAAATTAAAAACATTGTTCTAATATGAACGAAATGCTGTTCAATAAAAACAAGGCTTGATCTTCTAAAATTTCCGGGTCTTCATATAATATTCTTTTAATGTCTGCGTATCCAACTCTGTGGTTAATCGCTATATATAGAGACGTGACATCACAGACACCAATAATATACCCATGTTCCCATTTCACTTCTTTCAGCACATTAAGAACTTCTGTGGTATCCCTGAGATAGGATCTCATCCTCGCGACATACAGTTGCAGAAATATGTCAATGTATTCTGACAGGCACGAGGTAAGAGACCCTATCCCAGAGCTAATGGGCCTACCGGGGGGTTTAGTTATGCTTTTATGAATTTTTGGTAGAAAATAAAATATTTCCATTGTCGGGTGTTTCACATTGAGATATTCAAAAAAAAATTCTTTCAGAATTCCTAGATCTTTCGCTTTATTTAGCAATGATAGAAATTCTTCCTTAAATGTATTAGTTGGATCAGAACTCAAACGCTCATATGTTGTTTGATCTGAGAGTATTCGATCTGCCTCATTGAGATAGTCTTCCACATTCATGACCACTACACCCCACCCTTGTCTGCTTGTTTAAAGATGATGCTATCATCGTCCATGAGTTCTTTTAGTGCCGTTTTCTCTTTAATGCTCAAATTATCTCTGAGTTTTCCCTTGTTGCATGTTAATTATTCGAAGTCCCGCTTGTATCATCTCTTGAGATATCTCCTCACGATGCGCTTTAAAACCACTCGGATAAAATTTAGACCTTGGTTTTAAAATTGAATGTTTAAAATTGTCTACTTGGGTTTCCTTTGTAATCGTGTTATTAACTGTACTGTTCCTTAGAATCTCTCTGCTTGTAGCATATCTATTTAAATAAAATTGTATCATTGCACGCTGCCTAATGAATTTGTTAGTCTATGAATAAATTAAAACCATTGCGGACGGTCGCCGGTGCGAAATTCAACCCCTTTGAAACCAGTTTTCATTCTGATTCATTCAAGTCTCCTTTTGCTCAGGTTAAAAATATTGTTTATTTCATGTGTCTTTTTTGGCTTTTTGATCGTGTGCCTCTTCCCCCTCTTCTGCCTCTAAGGGTCATTTTTTGGGGTCTCGTATCTATCGATTCTTGGTCTGATCTCTCTCCCAATATTGCAAATCGGTTTTGCGTTAAAACCACACAGGGGGAGGAGCCCGATCTAAAGAAAACCCCGAGTTGTTTCTTTTCCTATATCTTTCTTGGGGTGAGCTATTTTCATTAAATCTCCTATCTCCCCTTCTCTCTGGTCATGTTCTTCTCCGCTCCCTAAATTCATATTCATCTTTGTGAGATGGGGACTGTTCCCTCTGTCTCTCCGGCTCTCCCTGTGGTGGCCGGTTCTTGTATGTAATAATTTTCTCTCTTTTTATAGCTATCATTACTATGTTTGTAATGACGGGGGGTGTTTGTGTTTCTCGGGGGCGGCCGTAGTGTGTAGGAACATATTTCCTAGGTGATGCTGGTCTTTCTTCTCTATTGAAATGTACTTACTTGGGTTCTTTCATGTTCCCTGATGTATCATTGGCGAGTTAATATTCGCAGGGGTTGTTCTTGACTTCCCTCGAGTCCCTTCCTGTAGTTTTAGACCACGAGAACCTATTTTTTTGGGGAATCTATCCCTTGGTGTGCTCGGGGGAACTGCTGACACTTTGTTGCCATTTTCTTTGCGTCCCTTCGAGATAATCGCTCTCATCGCGTTTTACATTTTTTATTCTTTGTTTCCAGAATATTATTCTCCCAGATATCTATATCATTTGACATTGTGTTGTTTCTATTAATGAAAGTGGAATTACCTGACATTGGTTCTAATGTGTCTGTAATGAGATTAACGTCACTGTCTGTTTCTGCTAATGTTGTTTTGTGATGCTTGATGATGAGATGTGTGAAGTCAAAAGAACAGGAATCTAATATGTTTTCCCAAGCAACATGGTGTTCAATTTCTGACAAATCAGAGGATGGTTGTTTAACCCCCTAGGCCCCGTGGTTTACGTGGATGGGATACATCTCTCAGGTATTCCAGGTCTCACCATTTTTTGGTTTCTTTTTTTTTTAACAATTTATCCAATTTGTCAAATTCGTTATTGATTATCTGTCTCACCTAGATTGATTGATTGTTTCCGCTAATTTCATTTTATTTTCAAAATCTACTGCACCGACACACTTTATTCGAGCAAATACCCAGTATGTACCTGGCAGATACCTGGAATGCGCCGCTCCTCACCTCTGACAAGCCCCGTTGCGTTTGCCTTCCCAGCCTGGGTTCATGCCTGGCTGACGGGCGGCTGATCTGTTAAATGATAATGATTAGGATTTAATAGGCTGCAATGCTTCGTGTGTCTACCAGATGGTATAAATTCATGAATTGTAATGCAGTATATATATATATACTGTGCAGTATTGCAGCCAGCGGGAATAAAATGCTTCAATCCCTTCCTGGAAAATACCTCAATGCACTCGGGCAGAAAACAGTCACAAACCTCAATACACCCGGGTATACCCGAATTCGTGGGACTAGCCGAGCTCGAATAAAGTGTGTCGCCAGTGTATAACCCTTTTCAACCTTTTCGCAAATACATTTTCAGTTATGGCATTAGTAGTCTCCATAGTAGCCCCCGGTTCCTCCATTCTTGGGGTGGTCCTGGGGAGTACTAATGAAGTGTCTGTTATAGGGTTGCAGCCACTAGATATGGGAAAAACAAGCAATATTCAAAAGAAACTATGGCGCTCCCTATTAAAAGTTCAAACACAATACACAATGGTGTTTGGATGAACTTAATATAAAAATAAGAGATGATAAAACCAGAAATAATAATCAGTATACCGGCCCCGCTGTAGAAATGCTGCTTGACCAGGAAAGGACCATCCCTTGCTCCTCACGCGGCAGTGAGAATGGAGTTTGTGGTCAGCGCAAGTTGAGACAGTAATTTATATAGAAAAACAGCAGTTATTTTTGTGATATAAAATTTTAATGCTGGATGATTCGTAGTAGACTGAATGGGAGATGTATAGATATATAAATATAATTCTACTCACACGGCCGTGTGCGAGTCACATTCTTATCATAGGTGTCTTTAGACAATGAATGTCTCTCCTCCGTGTGACGTGTATGAGACACCGTCAGTGGGGACACACGTCTCTCCCGTGACCGTATTAGGATGACAGTCACACGCAATGTGTAAAGTTAAAAATGTTTTCATAAAGCGCAAAAACAGACGTATAAGCAACTTACATGAATAAAAAAACTGCTGCCGTGTCGCGTTGCCGCGCCGAGTCCTCCGCTGCGGTTTACTCCCGCTTCCGTGTCTATCAGTGGGACCGCTAGCAAGGAATCCATTGGGCTACGGTGGCTGATATGGATCAAAATAGTGCACGTATCGACATGAACAACGCGTTTCGCACTTCCGTGCTTCGTCAGGTTCCTGTCGGTGGCGTGCTAATGGCTCTCTATTTATACCCTCTGTGGACCCATCACAGGTATCTGTTTGGCTAATGCTGAAATAGCTAATTAGCATGAAAGGTGTAACTCCTCAGCATCCCTCCCCCTCTATATGGTCAGACCTTGTGACATTGTTCTCCTGCTCAGTAGATGTGGTGATATACTGTTTCCATGAACCACGGAGCTATTTGCCTCCCTCCTCCTAAATAGCAATACTGTAGAATCTTATGTAACCCTTATTTCCCCTCCTCCTCCCCCTCCCCCAATCTCACATAGGGTCTCCATGGGAATCTACTGCTCAGGCTACGTGTCTTAGTGTGGTGCATACCTGCTGGCAACAGGGGGCCCTGAATCTCCCGCGATGACATGGGGGATAACAGGACAGGCTTCTGGTGTTGTGCCTCAATCTCACTTACTGGTGCAGCGCCTACATCTCGTGCAGCCCCCAGCTGTATGGGGTGAAGTATCTGCAAGAGAACGTTCCTTCCCCCTCCTCCTGATATACTTTACTCTCAGGCAGGAGTATAGGTAAAAGTGCAGTATCTCTTTATTGGTCTCTTCTATTCAGCAGCCACATCACACAGCAAGCTGTCTCCCTCCAGGATGTCCCTGACCTCACTCCCAGCCTAGGGCACAGACAGTGGGTCCTGCTCTTCCCCTATCCTCTTTTAGGATAGGAGGTATGCGGTATACCCTCACTCCCCTTTGGAGGCCTCAAGCCTGCCAGTCCTGGCAACTCGGTCTGGGCTACCCTTGTCCCTCTCACTCTGGGGACAGACTCACTAAATAGGAAGTGGCAGTACACTAAGTAGCTCCAGCAGGCACCGCCCCTGTGTCTTCTGATTGGACACTGCCTTCACTGACTCACTGCACTGCCTGAAGTGGGGAAAACCCATGAAAACCTGCTCTTACGCAGGGATTACTGCCAGGAGGAGGGCAGACCTATAGCCCAAACCACACAGGGCTACACACTCCCTCTGGTGGAATCCAATGGTCAAGAAAATGAAAGCAGGAACGCGGTCTTTCTAAAGGTGCAGTTTATTGTGCCACCAAAGGTCCAACGTTTCGGCAATTGATTGCCTTTATCAAGGAGAGGGCCCTCCCCTGATAAAGGCAATCAATTGCCGAAACGTTGGACCTTTGGTGGCACAATAAACTGCACCTTTAGAAAGACCATGTGCCTGCTTCCATTTCCTTGCTCTAGTACCTTTGGGATGTCTGGACTTCCCTGGACACAGCGCACCGGCAGATAAGTACCCCCCTCCAGCACCTACTAGCGGTGTGCATGTACTTCTATATATGACTGTAATCCAATGGTCCCCACTTGGACCAAATTTACTGGGCCATCCTGCAGGTGGACAACCTGTACAAATTCAAATGACAGTTAATATCATACAGTGTTTATACATCACAGGCTGTATACCCACCCACCTTGGATGGCGAAATAACAAAGGGAAACTCCCAACATGGAGAACCCACAACTAATAATAATGGCGGGGATCAGGCTTCCTTATTTCCCGTCCCTTATGGTCTATGACCTGCACAAAATAAGTCTGAAGAGGCCCATTCTCAGGCCTATACACAATTTATGCATATAGATGTTTCTCAATGTACTCCATACTTTCATGAGAGAACAGATCTTTTCTTCTGTGTGTAACCCATCTTCCCCCCCCCCCCCCCCCCCCCCCCCCCCGGTCACAGATCGGACCCCTAGGGTGTAATGAGGGCTGGATACATGTGTATGAGTGGTGCATACCTGCTGGCAAAAGGAGGGCCTGAGTCTCCCGCGATGGTATGGGGGACAACAGGGACAGGCTTCTGGGGTTCTTGCCTTCAGTCTTTAGTGGTGCAGCACCTCCATCTCTGGCAAGCCCTATCAGGGTAGGGTGAAATCCACCCAGAGAAACCCCTCCAAGGGGTGAGAGATTTCAGTCTCAGTCTTTGGTAAAAGTAATACAAGTCCTTTATTGTACAGCAGCTCACAGCAGCAGCACACAGCAGATCATGTACAGTGGTCTTCTCCTCCTCCTCCTCCAGACTGTACCCCTTCAGGATGGGCGGTCTGGGACTCTCACTGCTCCCTGCCTCCACCCCAAGGTACAGACACTCAGGGTGGGGCTAGCTCTTCCCTCACCCCCTAGGCAGGGTGAGGGGCATTGGTCCACCAAAGTTCTATCAACTCTACTCAGTCTGGCCTGAGCTTCTCCTCCAAATGTAATACATCACTCCACTCTCAACATAGGACTCTGAACAACTGACTAAATGGGCTGTGCACTGCCCTTTATAACTTCGGCAGGCCCCTCCCCTATGTCTCTTGCCTTAGACACAGAGTCAGGGTGCCTACCTCCACCAATCGGGGCAGGGCTTGAAGCGGGGAAAACCCATGATAACTACTGGTGGCCTGCCCTTAGCAGGACTTACACCAGTAGGAGGATAGACATATAGCCCTATTTCTTACCAGGGCTACATGTGTAATACGCAGAACTACTGCTTTTTAACCGCAGGTAGTCAATGACTGCGTCCCTTAGCCTGGTGTCTCTCTGATCTTCGATTTCCTGCATGATAGGCTCTAGTACATAAGGGAACTCATACCAATGAGACTGTCTGTACCTGGCTACATAGCTCTATCAGCCCTACTTAACTTGGTGAGGTTCCTGTTCCCACCCTTGCCTGGCAGTACCCAGTTTTTAGGCACCTCAGGGCAATTTCATCATACAATATAGATGAGCCTTTGGGTGTCAATTGCTTTTGGGTGATTTCCCTCCATCTCTTAGAGTTCTTCGGCAACCTCCTGCTTAGAGTAAGTGCCTACATCCCACCAGTGATATCTACCACATCATTTTTGATCAGTACGAACCTAGTACGGTCCATCCCTTTATCATACCCCTCAAATTGATTATCTCTGTCTCACCTAGATTGATTGATTGTTTCCGCTAATTTCATTTTATTTTCTAAATCTATACCCCTTTTCAGCCTCTTCACAAATACATTTTCAGTTATGGCATTAGTAGTCTCCATAGTAGCCCCCGGTTCCTCCATTCTTGGGGTGGTCCTGGGGAGTCCTAATGAAGTGTCTGTTATAGGGTTGCAGTCACTAGATATGGGGAAAAACAGGCAACATTCAAAAGAAACTATGGCGCTCCCTATTAAAGTGTCAAACACAATCCACAATCACTCAACTCTTTCCCAGATCTGTCTCCGCATCTCCCCTCCTGAAATCCCTCTCCTGGCTTCCGATTAAATCCCGCATCTCACACTCCATTCTTCTCCTCACTTTTAAAGCTTTACACTCTTCTGCCCCTCCTTACATCTCAGCCCTAATTTCTCGCTATGCACCATCCAGACTCTAGCGTTCTGCTCAAGGATGTCTTCTTTCTACCCCCTTTGTATCTAAAGCCCTCTCCCGCCTTAAACCTTTCTCACTGACTGCCCCACACCTCTGGAATGCCCTTCCCCTCAGTACCCGACTAGCACCCTCTCTATCCACCTTTAAGACACACTTGCTTAAAGAAGCATATGAGTAGCACCGTAGATATTACTAGACACATGATACATAAAGCTTGACCCCTTGCAGACGCACTTACCAAAATGCCCTCCTACTGTCTCTGTACGCTGAACGTTCTCCCTACCTACCAATTAGATTGTAAGCTCCTTGGAGCAGGGACTCTTCTTCCTAAATGTTACGTTTATGTCTGAAGCACTTATTCCCATGACCTGTTATTTATATTATCTGTTATTTATATGATTACCACGTGTATTACTACTGTGAAGCGCTATGTACATTAATGGCGCTATATAAATAAAGACATACAATACACAATGGTGTTTGGATGAACTTAATATAAAAATAAAAATAAATTCTTATCATAGGTGTATTTAGACAATGAATGTCTCTCCTCCGTGTGACGTGTATGAGACACCGTCAGTGGGGACA
The DNA here is from genome assembly GCA_036426205.1 of Ascaphus truei. Lineage (NCBI taxonomy): Eukaryota > Metazoa > Chordata > Amphibia > Anura > Ascaphidae > Ascaphus > Ascaphus truei. Next base: position 317 of record WSYH01009409.1, on the reverse strand, counting down.
CACGTCTCTCCCGTGACCGTATTAGGATGACAGTCACACGCAATGTGTAAAGTTAAAAATGTTTTCATAAAACACAAAAACAGAAGTATAAGCAACTTACAGTGGTGTGAAAAAGAAAGTACAGAAAATATTTACACACTTACAGTCATGTGAAAAAGAAAGTACAGAAAATATTTACACACTTACAGTGGTGTGAAAAAGAAAGTACAGAAAATATTTACACACTTAGTCATGTGAAAAAGAAAGTACAGAAAATATTTACACACTTACAGTCATGTGAAAAAGAAAGTACAGAAAATATTTACACACTTACAGTC